>JAJOOF010000536.1:0-117205 GCA_029582545.1 Solanum lignicaule
ATAAAAGTGGACAGTATGGACAACGAGATACAAAAACTAAAGACTAATGAAGATAATCTGAAGTCTAAAGCTAGTCAGCAGCATGACTATAAAAATGCAGAGCTACGTCAACCGGAAGACGGAAAAAACCCAGAGCTAAAAGGAGACGATGGGAAACTCCTTAAATAATTTCTTATTCAAAATTAAGTAGATGAAATAATTTTTTTTTCTTGGTTCGATGAAATAAAGTTTTCACTACTAAATAAAATGGATTAAGATAATTTGGAGCTCTAAAACATTTTCATGATACTTTAATGATCAAAAACAAAAAGAAAAAAAAGATAACTGTTATGAAACTATAAAATTATAATAAGAAGAAAGTAGGGAGAAGAGAGAAGACTTATCAGTTCTTTTGAGGGATAATTTTACAATGAAAAAGACTCCTCGAGGAAAATTGACTTGGTCCCAAAGTTAGGGTTCCTTAATGTTTTCTAAAAGATAGACATTCACTATATTTATAACACTCCCCTTGAAAGTCTAATTCATAGATAATGTGTCTCGTTAAAAATCTTACTTAGAAAAACTTTAAAAAAAAGATAAACTCTACTGAATAAAAAGAGTATACATATCTAATAATATGTATCTAGGCTACCTTATTAAAACCTTACAAGGAAAATCTAGTGAGACAAAACCTCATAAGGGAAAAAGAGTATAATGCGAATTTACTCCCGCTAATGAGAACATCTATCCAAAGAACTGAATCTTCACATTCCAAGCTTGTGCACCATCTTCTTGAAAGTTGCAGTTGGTAGAGACTCGGTGAATAGGTCAGCCACATTGATTTTTGAACGAATCAGTTGCACATTTATATTACCATTCTTTTGGAGCTCATGTGCGTAGAATATTTTTTGCGAAATGTGCTTTGTTCTACCTCTTTTTATGAATCCTCCCTTTAGTTGTGCTATGTATGTTGCATTATCTTCACATAACGTGGTGGGTACTTTGTCACACTCCAAAAAACATTTTTATCGAATGAGATGTATCATGAACCTCAACCACACACATTCTCTATTTACTTCATGAATGGCTATTATCTCAGCATTATTTGATGAAGTGGCTATGATAGACTGCTTTTTAGATCTCCAGGATATGGGAGTACCTCCACATATAAACACATAGCATGTTTGAGATCTAGCTTTGTGTTAGTCAGATAAATATCATGTATCAACATAACCAACAAAATTGGGACTGCATTTGTTAGAATAAAATAAGCTCATATTGGTAGTTCCTTCTAAATATTTAATATGTGTTTGATCCCATCCCAATGTCTCCTAGTAGGAACGAAATTATACCTTGCTAACAAATTAACTGAAAAGGCTATATCAGGCCTCGTAGTGTTAACAAGATACATTAGTACACCAATTGCACTAACATATGGTACTTCAGAACCGAGGAATTCCTCGTTATTTTCTTGAGGTCAGAATGGATCCTTATTCACATAAAGTGAACCAACAACCATCGAGTACTTAATGGATGCGCTTCATCCATACAAAGTCTTTTCAACACTTTTTTTGTGTTGCCAGGTTGATGAACAAAAAAAATGTTTGTCAAATGCTCAATTTGCAAACCAAGACATCATTTTATCCTACCAAGATCTTTCATCTTAAATTCATTCTTTAAATAATCAATTCCCATTGAAGCTAATAGTTCCAATAAGGTTTATGTCATCAACATAAACATCAAGTACAACAAATTCTGATGTTGTTTTCTTTATAAAAAATACATGGGCAAATTGCATTATTTGTATAACCTTCCTTAAATAAATACTCACTAAGACGGTTGTACCACATGCATCCTTATTGCTTCGAACCATACAATGATCTTTACAATTTAATTGAATACATTTCCCAAGATTTTAAATTACATGCTTTAGGTATCGTAAATCCTTCAAGAATTTTCATGTATATCACATTATCAAGTTATCTATAAAGATAAGTTGTAACCACATTCATAAAATGTGTTTCAAGTCTCTCGTAGACTGTGAAACTAATGAGATAATGTAATGTTATTGCATTCATAATGGGTGAGTATGTCTCTTCATAATCGATACCAGGCTTTTGTGAAAATTCTTGTGCAACAAGACGTGCTTTATACCTTTGTATTTCATTTTTCTCATTTATTTTTTGTACAAAAAATCATTTATAGCTAATAGGTTTAATAACATTAGGTGTTTTAACTATAGGTCTAAAAACTTCACGCTTGACAAGTGAATTCAATTCTGATTGAATTGCTTCTTGCCATTTTGTTCAATCATTTTTTGTCGACATTCTACAACATATAAAGGTTCAAGATCCTCACTATCTTGCATGATATTTTTGAAACATTATATGTAAAGACATAATTAACCACTTTTTCTGATTCCAATTAATTTCTATATCTCTTGAATTTATGAATAGTTCATTATTTTCTTGAGTCTCAAGCTCATTGATTCCTTCATGGACATCAGGATTTTGATCCTTAGAACCCAATGGTCTACCACACTTTGAGTGTGCTTTTGACTCATTAGCTATGATAATAGTGGATGGTCCTATAGGGACATCAATTTGAATTAGGGCATTCTCTGTAGGAATATGTGATTTAGTAATACTTTTCAAATCTGAAAATGCGTCTGGCATTTGATTAGCAATTTTCTGCATGTGAATGATCTTTTGTACTTCTTGCTCATAAATTGAAGAACATGGATCAAAATTAGACAATGATAAACTTTTCCACAAAAATTCTTTTTTTATGTCAGTATCCCCCCCCCCCCCTAATTTTTGGAAAATTGTCTCATCACCGATAATTTGCAAATTGAACAGTAAACATGTCTCCAGTTAATAGTTTAAGATAGCGAATAATGAAGGGCAATTCAAACCTAACATATATTCCTAACCTTCTTTGAGAGTCCATCTTAGTTCGGTTTGGTGGTGCCACAGGCAAATGTACAACATATTTAAAATGTCACGCCCCGAAGCTACCCCGAGGACGCGGACACGGGACCTAGAATAATGAGTGATCCATAGCTAACCCTGCTGTCATATCCTAAGCATACTAAAAGATAAACTGAAATAAGAAATACTGTGCGGAAGCTAAATCATCATGTAAACTGAAATGATGGGAAATACCTATAAACTATCTGAATATATGAAAACTGAGAGTTTCACAACAACTAAAAGGTCAAACTCAAATGCTAAAGTTGAATCTAACTATGTCTAAAATAAATCCTCTACTATATTAGATAGAAACATGGTTTTGATTGGTCGATCTGGTGAAGTACCTATTTCTGCTGGATGGTCCTACCATATTGTGATCCCACTGTTGTGAAGGAACATTCAGTCTTATGCTAGTAATGGCTTGAGTAACTTGATCTCTTGTTATCAACAGGGGACTTGATATTCTTTTGCAACTTGTCGGACTTTCTCCCAGTGGGGGTGGTTGTCCATGTAGTTCCATCGAGCCCATTCTTTAAGCCATATTTCATTTGGGATACACCGATTTTGTTGGAAGATAATATGTTGAGATTCGTGATATTCATCTTCCAAGGATAAAATAGATACTGGAAACTTCCAATAGAAGGAAATTTCTAGTCTAGCTTGGACCTGATTGTTGATAATCTTCACCTCACGGTGCAACATGAATATCTTAACCTCGTAGGAATTTTTGAAGCAATGAACGCACTAACTTCGTGGCTGGGACCACAACAGAAATTTATGTAAGGTTGGTTGTATTGCATCAAAATCCCTAAACAAGTTGCACTTGAACTCTCTAAAAATGTAATACTGGTGACATAAGTACTAGAATAACCATAGGAGTTCTTGGGGGAATCATCTACCAATAGAATAAACACATGGCAATATGGATACTCCGGGTGGACTCCAAAAGGTTTGAGGATAGATCCTCCATACTTCTTAAATGCCTGGAGTTCATAATATGTCCTTTTTTCTATTATAATTGACGGAACAAAGGGTTCCCCAAATTGTGTGAATATTTCCGGTAGATACTCTGCCATCTCATCTAGGTTGATTCTTGGCTTTTGAAACATATAGATTGTGTTGGCGGGATTTCCTATCCTTTTCATCATTGGATATTTAGAATAACTTCGACAGTGAAGTATATGGCTTGAACTATTGTTTGAAAGCTATTCCCTCAATTCTTATATCAAGTCAATCCTTGAGATGTGTGTAGATATCGAACCCAATGATGATATATCTTCTTGGAATAGCTGAACCAAGGAGTTTGGTCCGAAATTGTAACCTAGGGAAGCACTCAATTACAATTGGATGTTTTGTAATCAACTTGGTAATAAGGATTTCCTTATATGGTGTACTAAAATTTTGTAAATGAGAAATCCAGTGGTCATCAGGTAGAACTGCTAGGTAAAGAATGGATGACGCGGCTCCTATAGCGATAAGCGCAATGACTTTCATAACTTTATCCCATTTTGAAGAATAGATAGCCAATTGAACATGAGGTGTATCAACTTCTCGAGGGAAGTCAACAATCTCTTCGTTTGTACTGGATATCTGATACATGTTGTGGCCTCGATCATCATTAATATCAATAGCATCGCTAGCCATCTCATAGACATCTATTGAGGAAAGAGTTTTACCTGTCGGTTCAACCTCTAGTGAAAATACCGATTCAAGGTCATCTCTGCTGAGATATATTCCTGTATGATCGTCTATGTCATGAAAGAGTTGGAGGGTCTTGACATATCTTTTAGATTGAGGGAAATTTTTCGCAACGTGTCCAGTCTTATTGCAAATAAAGCAACGATCATTTTTCTTGTAATTGACTAGACTTCTTCTCCTGAAAAACATAGTACGCCTGGTCATCCTATATCGATTATCAGGTGGCCTAAGCAGCCTGAATCTCTGATATTGCTTGACACTCTTTCATGTTAGTCGACAACTTGAGCAAGAGCAGTCAGACTTAGTGACAAGGTCACTTCGGCTGCATGCCTTATCAAGAGATGGATTATTTTGAATGATCTATTTCAGAACAGATCTCTTTGTGCAGATACTATCCAGGGCTTGAAAGATAGCTTGCCTGATGTAGCCAATATGTGGGATAGTTCTAGATTTGAGTGTATCCTCGATGATCGTCATTGCATGCCCTGTTAATATCTTTGGCAATAATGACACAAAACCTTGCTACAAGCTGGAATCTTCACCAAGCTAAAAGTGGATTCTTGCCATTATTTGGAAATGGATATCAAATGATATACACTTCATTCCGAAGAGTTGTCTCTGCAATTTTTCATGTATTTGACCGGTATCTCTACAAAAGACTTCTAGAAGTATGTTCAAATTTACAGCGAAGTCTTGGGATGTTAGTAATAAGTTTTTGTCCGCAACACCTATTGTGGTCCACCAATCCCTGAGAATACCGAAGAACCTTGAAGTAAATTCTAAAAGGGTCATGTACTTTTCTCGCTCAACTAGGTTCTCTGTAACCATCCAAGTATAGAAGTCTTGGATTCTTTGAGGCCATGTAGCGATCTTAATATCGTCGAGAGTAAAAGTATGAAACCCAGTTCCAACGTTCTAGGTGTTGTATACGCTAGTTCTGGTCTCCTTTCCGGGATCGGATCATCATTCATGCCATTCTGGTCATTATCAATTTCAGAGACGTCTGGTTCTTTGTGATGATTCGTCAAGATAGGTGGATAGTCCTCTTCATCAGATTCTAGTGCAGATTAAACAGTTTCTTCAACATATTCCTAGGAATCATCAGCATATTCCTGGGCATCAGTGGAAGATTCGCTATCGTCGATATATCCATATGAGATATAATTATCTTCAGGCTCATGCTCCAAATCAATGTCATCGAGATGCTCTATATTTAGGTCATCAAGATGTTCATCGCATCTGAGGTAATCGTCAATGGCACTGAGATAATCATTGGTTGGACTATCATCTTTTAGAGTGTAAAGCTTTGGAACAACTTGCTCATTCATACCCAAGACAGGGTCCCAAAAACCATGTGATCGGAAAAACCAGTCTTCACCATTACTGATGTCCTATACGAGGGCATCCCATTCCTTTTCTCAATCTGATTTTTTATGATCTAAGATCGTCAACTCTTCAACAAATGGACTCAAATATCCAAAGATAGAGTCGTTAATTGGGGCCTTGTAACTTGAAATCATCATAGCTCCAAGGTCTGCAGCCTTTTTGCATTTGGACCTTGCTTGTGCTTCTTCAGCTTGCTTTTGAGCAGCCATTGCATCTTTTCTCTCCCACACTAGCTTAGCTATGTCAAAATCATGTTCCTCTTTATGTGGTTTTGCCGTGCTAAATGATAAAGCCGGTTCCGGCAGAGAGTATTGTTGTGAGCACATAGAGAATGGGGTAGACCTTGTGGGAGAGGATTGAGCTCTCCTAGGTTCAGGGTTACTATATCTCATTAGTTGGATCTGCTCTTTGATTGAGGCAACGTCTCTTTTTTGTTGTTCAATAAAGTGTCCAAGTGACGTTCCTGGGACATATATCGAACTGTATTGTTTGCAACCTTTTCTCTAATGCTTTGATTAGTCCGATATGTCGAATTGACATTTGGTCCATCCTTTTGTCCATCAGATTCATTTTATCATGAAGCTTGACTTGTGAATGAGCAACGAACCTAATGGTGTCACGACCCAGATGGTCATGATTGGCACCCACACAAACCCTCCGATGGGAGAACCATTACTACAACCCAAACTAAACATCTTAACCAAAAACTATGCATTTAAAGATACAGAAGTAAGTTTTTAAATACAGAAATTATATAGAGTTCCCATAAACTCCAACGGTTTTTAACAAACAACTAATCAAACTAATGTGGAAGAACAACCCCTAGAATCTGAAAGTCAATGTACCAAAACTCTAACAAGATTCATAAGTCTAAGCAAGAAAATCGTCTAAAGAACTAGTCTAAATCTGAATAGGATGTACTAAACAAAAAGAGAACTCAAGGCAGCCGCGAAGAACTGGCCCACCTTTGAATTCTAATTATATATCACTGATCTTCTAAGTGAGGTCTGTCAATAGCTGCTGGAAGATGCCCTGTACTCAACAAAAATAAGAGCAAGTGCAGTATTAGTACACAACCACCGTGTACTAGTAGGATCACGCGGCTATCCCACTAAGTGTAACAAACATAAGTCAATACAACAATATAATCACATGCAGATAACGAACATATACAATATCATCAGCATATACAGACTATGAACGACTTCACGATTCTCATATATCACATTTATATCAATTTAGATCAACATACCGTCTTCCAATATCAATCATCATGAGATATGAATGAACTCATCACAAGTCGATACACAACACAATTCATTGGTCCTCTCACGGAACCCAATTCAATGGTCCTTTGATGGAACCCAAACCCAAACTGTTAGCATACAGTTCGTGGTACCCGATCCAAGTTACTGTGTTAGAACGTGGCAGCCGATCCCATATTTATGCCAGAACGTGGCAACCGATCCTAGTTAGTTATGCCAGAACGTGGCAACCGATCCATTCAACACACCACAATCATAATCACAAGTATGTCATCAAGATCATACATTTGAGTCATGATTTCATGGCAATCATTATTCATTTATCTCATTTGCAACAATGTGATCAACATTGCAAGATTCATACATATACAAGTATCATAATGAAGCAAGAACAAACATACATCACACAATCATAGAATCACAACTATCACCTACCTCGAATCCAAGCTTGAAACCCCAAGAAACTTGATCCTTCCCTTTCTAGATTCATTCCGCTTGTTCTTGGTCTGCAAACAATCAATTTAATACGAGAATCAACAAACAATCAATAATTACCCGAATTACTAACAATTCTATGAACCCTAGATCAAACCCTTAATCCAATTATCCAATTTATGGCTGTTTCCACCATAGAATCTATAACAAAACCCTTTCCCATCAATATTTATCAATTCGATTACATTCTACGGATCGAAAAATGTATTCGGGGAGTAAAAAGCTTACCTTTAGCCTCAAGAATAGTGAAAAACGAGTAGGAGTCACATGGGGTTCGTTCTTTAGCTCTAAAAGTTAAAAAGTGCATAATAAGGTCGTTTAGGGGTTTATTAATGACCTTAAGTCGCGTCGACCCCGCCACAACGGTCCTCATCCCGTTGTAGTGGACCCGCCAAAGCGGTGAATTGCAACGCCAAAGTGGCTGGACCGAAACAGAGAGCTATTTTGAGAATTCCAAAATCCCCATTTCATAGCACACCTCTTACCAACGATGCTCAGAAAATACCCTTAGCGCTAAAATTGATTTTGGGAGTTCTACTCACCCGAATTCAATTTCGTAAAGTTGTACAGTATCCTTAACGTCTTAACTATCCACTCACGTAATAAAATTCATTAATAGATCTATAATTTGTTACCATATTTCCCTACACCTTCATGACTCCTATTTTCTTCAAATCTGGACTAGGCTAGGAAATTCCAAGTTACTACCAAAAAGTTTTTTATTACCCCAAATTCTTTCCCCATTGACTTTTGTCTAATGACGGAATCAGGTCGTTAAAATAGATTTCAATTAACCCATCACTAGTCCCTGAGTGATCAACTAGGAAAGACTGGCTGAAGTAAGGGTAGAGTAGTATCTGAATCGTTGAATTACTGGGGATACTTGTCTCGCATGTCCTTAGCTTTCGGATATTGCAATCAAGAATTTCAACCGGTTCTTCCTCATACAGAAGGTCCTATTTAAAAATTTTGAGTCTTATGTTATGATATAATCTTTGTCCCCAAATCAACCAATTGAATACCTACACACCCATCCACAAATGCCTCAATGAAGTCATCACAATACTCGAGTGATATTTATCGTTGTGTGTAAACTTAACTACAACAAAAGCGATTCCCAACAACTACCAAAGTTCATTGTACACACGTCTACAACATGTTATCAAGGACCTTGACACAATCATCCAGACGAATCCTTTAGCACTTAAGCATGATAAAATTCCAAGTCAATACTCGCTACAAATAGAAGTGAACCTAAACCAACCAACACACACTCATAATACCCAAACAATCACAGTTATTAACAACATCTTCATCCCACAACATAAATTCCTATGAGCTTAGGTTATAACAAATTTAATCTTTAGAAATCAGATATTCATCGAGGGATATGTCCAAGCATACCACCCCTCCAACAACACTATCGAAATGCTAGATTTAGTAATTGTAGATTACCTCTTAAAAAAAGTAGAATTGGACCCAATGATCCCCACATTCAACCACACATAATCGATACATGACATCGACGACTAGAGAAATATTAAGAATGCCGGACAACCACAAATACACATGGTAGCTCTCCTATAAATTCTCATAAGAATGGTGGTACATGTAGAACCACTAAAATACTTTAACAACTCCAAGACAACAACAATTATGTCATTCGAAATAACCAAATCTTTCCCCTCAACAAAGAGAACATCGTAGGATTTGGTACCCCTGATCCACCACTAGGGATCCACCCACAAAAGTGAAAACACACTAGAGCATAGCTAGTGAATCATACTCACAATACTAACAACCATCATAAACACTCCGACCATTTACCTTATTATAAATCAACACTTTTTAAATGAAAACCTTTCTTCGATACTTAACAATCAATAGTAGTACTTACGACTCATCCCAGGTGTAAGGCCTTTCAAATGCTCAATACCAGATACAATTGATCATTTCTCACCTTGCCAATTCATACCTTGACAAAATACATCACCACGAATGTAGACTCATAAAGAAAAATGTGACTTGTAATTTCCACCATATAACACAATCCCTTTCTCTATCAACATTATCTTGTTCCTCAAGATTTTTATGAATTCATGGATCTTTATTTATCATTGATCGTATTTCCATCAATCTTACAATATATTTCGCTAAAATTTCAATCATACTCATTACTAGACTCAAAAAAAAAACCAAATACTTGTCATCACACTCAAGCTAATGTCCGCACACTCCTTTCTCAAGTCTTTTTCAATAGTTTTTAACCAATTCGACACACTTGTGACACTATTACCATAGCCACAAAAAAAAAATGAAATCACGCGTCTCTGAACCCAATTATCTACTCCTCTAAAGATAACTCTTTAGCCTTAAGAATCAAAAAAATATTTTTGCTTTAGCCTCTCTCTAAAAGTTGTACTACATCCCACCATTTTTCTTTATTATGACTCTAGCTCTTTAATTTCTTTTCGAATGGTGTCCCACCATCTCTTAAAACTTTCCATACAACCACGTTACTCACCAAATATTAGGAAACCACAACCTTAGATACTCGTAAGTCGTAATTACTATACAAAATTCGCTCAATCAACAATCTCATTATATAGTTCCATCCCATCACAATTCATCGCGAACTTTTTTTGCTATTACGCTCAGTTTGCCCTGACTATCATTATGAAGCC
The DNA here is from genome assembly GCA_029582545.1 of Solanum lignicaule. Taxonomy (NCBI): domain Eukaryota; kingdom Viridiplantae; phylum Streptophyta; class Magnoliopsida; order Solanales; family Solanaceae; genus Solanum; species Solanum lignicaule. The sequence goes on from JAJOOF010000536.1 coordinate 10,480, forward strand.
AATATTTCATCAACATGACACCTCAAAATCAGGTAAACTCATCAAATTTAAAGGACTACCCCAATCTTGGTACACACTTTCTTACTAAAATCTTTAATTTCCTTCACCCAAGTATACTCAATCGAATTTTCTTTATCCATAAGCTTCTCATTGCGGTATCAATCCACTCCCTTAAGGATTAAGATAAAATCAACAATCCTCATACTACCCTCCTTCTTATTAACAAACAAGACAGGAGCACCCACGGGAAAACACTAGAACGGATGAAACCTTTAACAAGAAGCCCTTGGATTTGACCTCAACATCCCGAATATGAGCCAATTACTTCAAACAATCCTGCCCTACCAGTTTCCTAGCCCGAATGGAGGATATGATCTTAGCTAGCTTAGGCTTATACACCCCTTCCCATTCTAATCTTTCCCTATCGGGTATGTCTAGAGTTACCGACTTAGTATTACAATTAAGCTAGGTATAATAGGGTGAACAACCAAGTTATACCTAAGATTATATCTAGTCAGTCATATCCAGCATAACCAAATCAACCAAAGTCTGAAAATCCCTAAACACAATAGGATAAACACCATACACAAGGGTGACTATAACTGACTCTTCAACTGGGGTAGAAACATGGATGGGAGAATCAAGTATATCACAAACCACATAAAATCCCAAGGCAGTTGAACTAACACGTACGAATAATTTGAACCCAGATCACACAAAACAATAGCCATCCGGGCACAGACAAGAGCAACACTAGTGACCACTTCATCATACAACTCAAACTCGGTTTTGCCAGGAAAAGCATATAACTGAGCTATGTCGTCTTAACAAGCAACCTCCTCGCTTGGTTGCACTACTCCTCTACTTGCATTACCATTTCCCCGGCCTCCACGACCTCACTGATTTCCTCCTCATATGCCCAGGTTCTACAAAATTTAACACACTTTACAATTTATATTCGATTGATGAATAGTGAATTAGATCGCGGGGGTTAGTTCGGGTACTATTCGGGGTCCACAATTGTGTCTAGGGGAAAACAAGGGAGACGGGTTGAGGTTCTACCTCGCCTAATCTCGCTCTGGCGGGATGATTTCTGCACTGGCGGCATTTTCTTGGCGGGAAGAATCCCGCCTAGCGGCCATAACGGAAACAAAACCCTGCCAATGATTTTTCCGGGGTTCTTTTTTTTCTAAATTCCACAAAGGTTCCAAGCTTTACTTAGCAATTTTAGAATAATCCACATTACTAGGATAATCATTGTCTAGCCCTAGTCAATCCCATGGTACACGAACCAATTCATTCATATCAATTCAGCACCACAACCCACACATCCCCAGGATACACCCAGACACTCACACGATGCTTAGTCAAGATCTTCCTTTCACGATGAATTTCACGATACTCAAGTATTTACAACCTGCATAACTTCAACGACCAGGCCAACACATTAAGGACAGACCTTGTAACTACGAAATGTTAAAAGACTACGACAGAATATACAAGGTTCTAAACTATATGAAGAGAGTATGGACACAGTTTATGACTACACACACTTTTATGACTAAAGACTCTAATAAAAGTAAAAGACTAAAAATATAAAATTTGACGGTAACAACACAAGAAATAGACCGTATAGGAAACCTTGCTCCTCCTTTTGGAGAGGACGGTCTGGCTCTAATACCAAATAAATGGCTCTAGTACCAAATAAGGGAGTAGATAGGCCAAGGGAATGAGAAGCAACACATGGTGCAATATTCATGTCAAGCTTGAGACGTCAAATGGCATCGGAAAATATTCATGACTAGCTCGCAACTCAATAGCTTTCTATGTAAACTTTAGGTGTTCACGTCCTTATAAGCGGTATGCAATGCAAGATCCTCAAGAGACAACTATCACAAGTTGTAGGCTACATAGCCTTCCAAAACTTCGCGGGATTCCAACCATAATAGCTACATTACATTTAAGCAGTAAATCGTACAATAAATAATACAACTTTCCCTGACAAAACATGGGATTTTCGCGACTCTCCTGGCCTATAGTGCCCTTTAATAGTCTGGGAACAAGTTCTATTCTACCGTTACCGTCTTACGTATTTAATTATTTCCCGAAGGCTTTTGTAATCACAACAAGCGATGAAATGGTAAACTTACTTTATAGTTGTGTCAAGATGATTTTGATAAACTCAGAAAGCCATTGAAATCACTTATAGTCAAACTTGCACGATATTGAAACTATTGAGATAACAAACAAACATACTTGCCGAGTGTTTTCTCTTACCCCGTTCTTTCAACTACCTACCGGACCGAACTTTCCATCCCACCAAAGAAAGAAGAACAAGAGAGAGGTTTAGCCAACAATATTTTTATTCATAACTGAAAATATACCAAAGTGTACTAAAACTAAAGAGATTTTCTAAGAAAAACTCTTAAGACTCTAAGCTATGACTCTTCTTTTTTCTCTAATCTATTCTAAGCTAATCGAAATCTGATTTCTAACTAAAACTTGGCCTCCCTTTTATAGTAGAAGGTGGCCTAATACAAACAAACCTAAATTAAAAAATATTATCTTACATGGCACACTATTCTAATAATGGATAAGCCCTGTCCTATCTAAAAATAGTTAACCATTATCCAGACTCACTATCTTTATCTAATATAGTAAAAGACAACAAACTTTATTCAAATTGAGCTCCACTTAACATGTGAAGGATCCTACTAAAACAAAACAAATAAAACAATCTAAATTGATGGCATGTGATAGCACGTGTAAGCTGGTGGGTAAGCAGTTTGTAGAAGACTCCAAGCAGTTTGTTCGCCGAGTGGTTTGGCAATTCGCCCTTTGCTCACTTCCATCGCTATTTTGCATTGGTTCTCAGCATCCCCAAGTCTTGTAACTTTGGGCGATCCATTTTGTCATCGCGGGACTAATCGGCGGTCCGTCGATTACCCATTTCTGTTGCCGACTTGGTTTCTTACCTCAGGGCAGGCACATTGGAACTTTAGGTGGTCTGGAGAGCCACTCGTTCACCGAGTGGTCTTGGTGATCAGTAGGATTACTTTTCTCCATTTTTTCAGCTCTTTAATTCCTTTTCGTCCGGTAATGTCCTTGTCTTGCTCCTTAGCCTTCATAGTTGCAAATCAACACTTTAACATTAGTTTAGAGAATAAAATAGACATTTGAGGACACTTATACTATCAAAACAAAACCCTTAATGAGTTCAAATCTCAGACTCATCTACATCCCCAACTTAAACTTTTGCTTGTCCTCAAGTAAAACTCAAGATCAACAATTCAATAAGGATGTCTACAAATAGTGTTGCATAAGACTCAACATAAATGCACACATCAAGGTTCAAATTACTCATACAATGATAAATTGTGTATTCACAGATTCAAATTGTGACTCACCATTATCAAAGATGCTCAAGTTCACAATACATGCTTCAAATGCAAGTTTAAGCTCAACAAAGGTATTCAAATGCCCTCACAACAAAGATGATTCCATATTCACACAAAATTTCTGAACAATTTAAAGTCCCGAAATCACATACAACTCTCACACTCACAATGATGAACACATGCATGACTTCACCCATAAGTTTGCCCTTATTTTCCAATCAACATTCGTTTCAGCTCACTCAAGATATAATCTCGAAAGGAACTGAAAGAACATACCTGGGCTGAATCAACTCAACTTAACTCATTTCAATAAAAGGAAATAATATAAATGCAATATAAATAAAAGCTTTTAAAACATGGATAACAACTCTGTGTATTTAGAAATACAATAGTAACTCTGTATGTATGCAAAGATACAATATAAAATCTGTGTGTATATATAAATACAAATAACTCTCTGTATATAAGAATAGAAAATACTTTTGTGGGAGTTTCTAGTTGATTTCTACACTCCACAAGCAAATCTCCAAGAACGCGACGATTCTAATCTTCTTCTCCTCTTCTTTTCTCTTCTCTCAAAACCTTTACTTATTTTTGTAAAGCGTAAACTGAACCCAATCAGTTTAGACCCCAACTTAATTACCAAAAATGAATTTAATTAATTAGGAAGTGAAAGGACCATAATACCCTTCTAAAATCAGGTTTTTTTTCCTTAGCTAGACAGCATGACTTCAAATGGGCATATCTCCCTCATACGAACTCAAAATTGAGAAACCTCAGTGACGTTGGAAAGATAATTCATAGATATTTCCTACGGTATCTTGTAGGACGCCTAACTCATCTTGTGTTAGGAGTTATGGTCGTTTGAAATTGACCCAAAACTCATACTTAGCTTAAATTTGTAAAAACTTTCCAAATTTGATTATTTCCAAAAACGGTTTCTTTCTAATTGTTGTTCTTTCAAATAGTGAGGTGTTACAATAACTTGTTTTTTATAGATTAATGCCCATTCATTAAAAAAATAATGTATTTAAAAAATTGGACCAAGAAGCCCAAATGAAATAAATTAAAAGCAAAACAAAAAATCTTCAGGCCTAGTCCATTAAGGGAACCAACCAGGGCTTTATAAAAGTTTCTTACAAAGTAGGGTTTTTTTGTTATTGTCTTACTCTCTTCTCCGCCTATCTCTCTTCCTTGTCTCCTCCTCCATCTCAAGAAGCTAACACTTCCATGGTTTTCCATTTCTTTTTGTTGTGGATGATTGACACCTACCTATGTTATCTCTTCTCTTCTTTCTAAGCACGCAAAAGTAATTAGATATCTCCATTTACATCCTTCTTTCCTTTAATTTCTAACAATATTTGACACTGTTTTTGTTTTGTAGAGATATCTTCTGGTACATGCAGTGGATTCCAAGATTGTTTTGACAGAGGTACAAAGTCTTGAGTTTTTTTAAAGCAATCCTTTGTAAGCTTCTTCTCCTTCGTTTCTTCATTTTATTTTGTTTGTTCCCCCCGTCTGATGTATTTTGTTCTTTGTAGATGAATCAGATGTGTAAATATCCAGATTCTACTGATCTCTTGATGAAAGGCTAGCTTTTTCATCCCAGTAATTTATTTTGCTAATCTTGAATATATGGAATTTAATACAAGTGTTTATTTATTGATTATGTTAAACTTCTTGGGGGCCCCCCCCCCTCCCGCTTCTTAACTTTATATGACATATCAAGAATAAGGTGGTTTAGTGAATTTGCAAAAGGGAAATGGACAATCAAAATGAAACTTAATTAGTTTCCTAGATAGTGTTGCATAATTTATTTTTGACATCTTAGTATGTATTGGTCCACCATTTCATTAGTTATTTTTACTTGTATTGTTTTTCTAAATTTAAATTTCTAGTTGGTATATAATTTCATACACTTTGTAAGATTTAGAAGTTGTTGCAGAATCATACTATGTCATTATGAGTGCAAGAAGCATTGTCTGTTTATTCATGGTAAAAGGGTTCTCTCTTTCTTTTAAAATAAATTAATGAATGTTGCTTACGAATTATGATAATGTGTGATACACTTGTTTTCTTAACTTAGTTTAAAGTAGTTGTTTTAAATGTATAGTTGATTTTAATCACATATTTGTAATTAGAAATAAAATTATTACAACTCAATAATAACATTAATACAACTAAAATTTTGAAAGAAATAACAATTTAGATCACTTGTTCTTCTTTCTTCTCTCCTTTTGCTTCTATCCTTTGCTTGGAAATCTGTTTCTACATGTTTTAATAGCTGAGTGCATTTTCCATTCACCATATTGCTTATTGGAGAAACCATTTTTGACCTCCTTAGTTCTTTAATAAATCGAAACAAATCTATCTGCTGCTATTTGTGTGACATAATTCAGACGTCTAACATATGTAAGGTTTACTAGTTTTTTAGGTATTTTACAGATGGGTATTGTATCTACCGGTTCAATCAAATAAATCTATAAAAAAGAAAGTTATTTCTGGAATGATAATTCAGATCTTACTTTCGTACTTGTCATCTTTTTAGTGTGTGGATCTTAAGGAAATATACTTAATAAAGGTATTTGCATATTTGTGATGCTTAATTTGTAGTGAAGTACAATATGGTCTCTAGTATTAAACCGTGTACTATCAAGAATTCTATGTCATGGTCATAGATTTATTTATTTTAGCTTAGAATTTGTGTTATATATATGTGTGTGTGTGTGTGTGTGTGTGTGGTATCTTTTAATTAGTTTTAATTTTTGTAATTTCTTTTTAAGTTTTTCCATCAAAATGTGCTCTATCAGTTTCACGCCTGAATGATCGTGTAAGAGTGTGTAACTGTAATGGTTCACTTGTTGAACAAAAATGACTAAAAATTTTCACCCGAACATAAAAGCATGGTTTTATGTTGCTTTTATGTTGTGGTGAAAATTTAGGCCATCCTTGTTCAATAGCAAGTGAACCATTATGGTTACACACCCTTACACGATTAATCAGGAATGAAACTGATCAAACGACAAAATGGGGGACATCTTGATTTTTTGGGTAATCAATACTTCATTGTTGAAATATTTGGAACAAGCAGTTGTGAGAAGAACAAGTTCTACAGTGACATTGGCAAAGGAGGAAAAAGAGCACGGACTTGCGTGGAGGCAACTATTCCAGTGAAGCTACTTCAAATAACTGAGATAAATAAATGAAGAAAAAGACTAAAACATGTGTTGCATCAGAGTCTGAAAAGGTGATGTGCCATGAAATATTGGCACATTCGATGCTCAAAATTAAGGATTAATACTAGAATTGAGTGTATTTTTTGAAGCTTTGATGTGTTTGTTGAATGTTTAGAAAAATTCTCACCTGTGTGGAAATATGGAAAATGGAAAATGGAAAATGGAGTAGAAGATGAGTGTGATCAAGTGAAGACCATAGGTACCTAGACAGGCCGTGGTCCTTGTAACGAATTGTGGTGATGATCATGATTGATTTCTAGTGAAGAGACATCGAGGAGCTGAAATGGGATTGGACCAAGTAAAGACCACAGAAGACCTCACGGGTCGTGGTCCTCACAACGGTCCATGGTTGTGATCGTGGAGTGGATCCAGGTCTTAGGTCTTGTGAAGATTAAGTGTAATGTCGACAAAGTGAAGACCACGGAAGACCTCACGAGCTGTGGTCCCCATAACAGTCTGTGGTGGTGATCGTGAAGCGGATCCAGTGTAGACACTTTGAAAACTCACAATTTGTTTGGGCCAAGTATAGATCACGGCAGGCTTCACAGACCTCACGAGCTGTGGTTTTGAACGATTGACATTGAATCATGTTTCAAAGTTAGATTTTCAGTTTTGAATTTTCAAGTGCTTATCAATTTTGCATATTTTCGTAAGTACTTTCTCACCGTATTTTCATTACATATTTTTGTGTGTTTACTTGAAATCATGAGTGGCTAAATACCACAACTGGGATTGTGGGATCTATGACGGAAATCTAAGTGTAATTTCGTAAGACGAGTAGAACGCGATTTATATTTACAAAGCATAATTAAGTTTTCGTTATTCATGTATTATAATGAGTGCACACATTAGAGTTAGCATGTATCTCTCATTTCTCTGAGAGAAAAGTGATAGTTCAGAAAAAAGCTGAATTAACCTAATGAAATGGAGTCAAAGTTCGAGTTCGAGAGAAAAGAAATTTAACACTATTATAAGCGAGAGTAAAACTTGTTAACACTCTAGGACCGAGAGGACTTGAGTGAAAGTTATCTAATTAGACTGAGAGGTGTTAGATATATCTAACTTACATGTATTTTGCAGAGATAAATTGTCTGGAACTCATTTATGGAAAAACACTAGATGCAACGTTATGGGGAACACAATCCCAGTTTCATTAAGTTATAAATACAACTTTAAAATCAATACTCTGTTAGCTGTTAATTTTGGATCTTCCTTAAGAATATTGGTTATTAGAATTTTACAGCTAAACCCATTTTACATTCTGTAATTATTTTCTTTAGGAAATAATAACAACATTTGGGTTAATGCGACAGTAAAATCATTTTTTAAGGAAATTCTGTGTGGGATCGACCTCAACTCACGTTGAGTTCTATAAATTGACTTCGACTGTTTATACTTTTTAATTGAAGTGTAAGTTTTGACGTACCAAATTTTGGCGCCGCTGTCGGGGTATTTCAATTCAGAAGTGTTTTACTATATTTTATTCAACGCGTAGTTATATTTCCTAATTTTGCATCTTGTTCTTTGTTTATGTTTCTTACAAGTAAGTTCGACAGTGCATGCCAAACACCAGAAGTAAGGGAGCTCTATTGATTTCATACGATCCAGAACATCGGAAAACAATCTGCAAAATGGTGAATGCACAGGAACTTGAGGCTTAGAGGCAAAGATTGGGACTTGAGGCTGAGACAGCTGCAAGAGGTGCACATCAACATGCCGTGAACAACCAGCTTAGGTTAGTGGAGTAAAATGTAATAGTGGATGAGATAGTTCCTCCCCACCACCAACCACTAGCTCCAAGGGGTATTAGGCACAACAGCCAGCTCACGTGATGTTCAAAGAGGATTACTTAGACTTGGACGGAGCTGGAGCCACATGAGTGATAGTGTTACCTTCACTACCTCCAAGTGTGAAATTTACGATCACCAGCATTATGATTCAATTGCTGAATTTGAATGGTATGTTCGGAGGTGCATCTAGTGATGATGTGAATTAGCATCTAATAAACTTCATGGCTATATGAAAATCACAAGTGTCACGACCCAGGGGTATACCCTAGATGTAACATTGCGTACTTGACCCCGAAGGGGTCTCAGACAAACTCTTAGCATATCATAAAATAAAATAATAGAAAAGTACAAAAAATTTAAAACTTTATCCATACAATCGAAATCTTTATAAAATGCAAGGGAAAGTCTTACTACACTTTGTCTCAAACCATCTAATACAACTTTTTGAATAAATTCTTGGGACACAACCCATACAATATTCTTAACATGAAAATAAAAGACATAAAGGGAAAAGTGGATTTGTCCTCGAAGCTATGAGGACTCACCAAATCTTCAACTCTTTGTTTCTTAGAAACCTACCTTCAAGATTAGAACTCAAACCTCTGTACCCTACATTTGAATAGAATGTACGCAAAGTATCCGTTAATACAAAATGTACTAAATATGTTAGCTAGTACAAAATCATAAGAGCATCTCAAAATGGTTAGTCAACATGAGACATAAGCATAAGAGACAATAACATATTCATAAGCATAATCTCCAACATAAGCATCATATAAGCACAAGTCAACATAAGACATAGTTATTGAGCATAGGAGATACATCAAGTTCATGGCATATTCTATACTTAGACATTCATATCATAAGAGCACTACACTTCTAAGTAACCTCAAAGCATACTTGTGCAGTTCATGAATGGCATTCCATAATACCATCCAAGTTAAGTACCCATGTTTGGTCATCTTAAACATAGTCTCTATACCTAGTCAAGTATTAGGCTTTCATAGGTACCTTCCATTCATAAATGTGCAATTCATGAATGGAATCCCATAATACCACCCACACTGTAATAATTGCGGCCATCATAATAATCACCTTAGGATCTTGTCATTTAGCTTAATTTTCATAACCAAGGGAATCTCTCACCTTTAGTCAATACTAACAAGGAAGGCCACTATAGCACAACCCTATCTAAACATACCTCATATAAAAGGACACTTTCTTGATTAACCCTAAGTTATACTTGTGGAATGCATGAATGGCATCCCATACTACAATTCATACTAAGTACAACCTTTATGTTCTCATACTCTTAATTCTTGGTTTGAACCTAGTCCCTCTCTTTAAACCTTAGAACAGTATGAGGTACTTCTCTAAGCACATCTTAGTTCATTATTAGGTTGAACCCTATGAGACACTTCTTTAACCATGTCTAAGTTCATTATTAACATGGACCCTATGAGATACTTCTTTAAGCATATCTAATTCCATTTAATTCTTTTTTAACACTTGGAGATACTTCTTTAAGTATTTCTTAGTTCATTAGATATGGAGATTGTTACTAGAACCCTTAACTCAACTACGTTAAGGTTTCCATCTCATGAGACCTAACTTTGAGAAAACCCACACTCTACTACGTAAGAGTTCCCCCTTTACCTTGGATAGTCCTCACATCAACTAGGTGTGGTTCTCCTTTCAACTTGGAGCCCGGACCCTACCTTGTGTGACACTCAATCTCATTGTCAATATCCAATTGGGGTCAAGCATACACCCCAAGATTTCAATATTAAGCCTTGCTTAATATTCATGTCTCATGGAAGAGTGTTCTTGACAATCAAACCATGTTCAAGTGATTCTATCACTTTACTCTTTCAAGCATTGATTAGGTAGGTTAGGTGAGTATAGGCCTTTCACCACAATTCTACCTATTAGCCTTCTATTTTCATATAGGCTCTACTCTCAATGCCTAGACATACATCATGCGTCACATTAACTTCACTCTCAAGCCCTAGTGATTCATCATTGTAAATTACAAGACTTAATTCATACAATAATCAAGCAATTCTAGATCACATGACCAACTAGCCACAAGCCTCCTTCTTTGGCAATTCTAGTCATGTTTCATTCTAAAGCCCCAATTTCAATCATTACTACTCATGATCTATCACATGTATTTCAATTTAGTTCAATTTATGGTTACATAGTCTTATTCTTGAACAACTACTACACATGCTATCAATTCTAGAAGATCAATTAAAGATCATCAATTTCCCTTCACAAGGCATAAACCTACATACTTCAATTTCTTCAATTAAACTAGGGTTGGCCATATAAAACATAGAAATTCATCATAATATCCTCATTCAATGCTCAAACAATCATAATTGGGTATTATCCTCTCATTTGGAATCATACCCAACACTACCCACAACATAGGAAGAAACCTAGCTAGAATTGGGGGTTTTCTTCTCAAATTGGGGGAAATCTAGGGGGCTCTATGGGTGGAAGAACCCATAGATGAATAAGCTAACATACCTTGATTCAAATCCCTTACACAAGCTTGAAATAATGGAGTCTTGTTCTTGACCTAAGCTTCAAGCTCTATATTCTTCTTCAAGTCTTGAGTTTTCTAGAGAGAGAATTTTTTAGATGAAGAACTTAGGGATTTTTTGGGGTTTTGGAATTAATGACTTAGTTGGGGTGGTTAATGACTTAAAATAGTTTATATGTGTGTATAAAGTCCATATAAAACACCCCCACTTAATACCAACTAAAAACGAATTTACTAAAAAGCCCTCGACTAGGCAGCCCCTTCTCAGGGACCACACCCATGTTCACGACCCGTCAAGGGCACCACGGCTCGTGGGGGTGGCCGTGGTCCCTTGACCAGTAGCCTATCCAACTTGACAAGTATCCCATTAGGCCAAGGCAACCTCAAAAGCTTTCCCATAGTCCGTGGTCCTCACCACGAGCCGCAAAGTGGCTCGTGAAGGGGAGCCTTTTCTTGGCAGCCTTGGGAGCTAACTGCCTCACCAACCACGGGTGGCACCACAACTCGTGGTGGCAACCATAATTTCGTGAAGGCCCTCGTGGTCAGGCTAGGTGCTTTCTTAGCAGCTTTGGCCCCCTAACCATGGCCTTCACCCAAAATCTTTGGCCCTTGCCCTTAACCCTAACTTAAGGCTCTAGTTTACTCTACTAGTGTTCGGGGTATTACAATATCTCCCCCTTGGAACCATTCATCCTCGAATGACGTTTTTAGACACTTCTTAAAGGAAATGACTCTAGACTAGCAGCCCATCATGCATGCAATACATTTAAATTCCCACAACCAAGAAGGAAATTTTCAATTCCTAGCTAAAAACATTCAATGCAACACAAGGGAATAGAAACTACATCTAACAACCCAAAATGCATGAAATTATATATCTACTCATGTTCAAGGAGGAACAACCTTCTCCTAGTCATAACATGCTCAACATACACTCATGGATCCTAAATGCAATTTATTCTCAAAAGGTATTTATTTAAGGAGGAATCTCTCAACTCTGACTACGGCATGCTCATATAATCATCTCATGAAGTCAATTAAGCAATTCATAATCAATGCTCTTCAACATGAGGAAAATAATGCACATAAGTCAATTTCCTTCAAGACCTAAGCTTCATGAACATGCATGTAAGGAAATCATGGCAACACATAAACACCCAATGACCTTACTATTTAGGCACACTATATCCCCCTTTGGAGCAAGCCTACACATACTTTTTCTAAACATCATCTATCATATAAAAGAAATAATGGAGCTCATTCATACTAAAGACAACATCAAGGTCTATTATAGGAAATTTATCAAGTCGTAGAAGACAAGCAATACCGGAATCTAGATAAAGAATGAAGCACATACCGGTAGCAACATAAGGAGATCACTCTTGATCATTCTTAGCTTGGAGGTTATAGAACCTATTCTTCTTTTGAGGCTCCACATCTACACCACTAGAGTTAACTTGCTTATCCTCCCTTCCCTTGGCCTTAGGCACCGGACAACCTCTCATTTTTTGCCCACTCTGCCCACACCCATAACAACCATCAATACCGGCTAAGCACTTACCACAATGACTACTCCCACACTTGGAGCAAGTAGACTTAGGCAATGGAGATCCACTACCTTTCTCTTGGTCAAACCTAGGGGTGTTGGAAGAATCTTGACTGGAATACCTTTGTTTAGATCTAGGTCTACCTTGTCCATCGAACTTAGCATTAGTAAACTTCCTCTCATTGGTCCTAGTCCTCTTCATCTCCCTATTTTTTTTCTTAAGTTTTGACTCCTCCATTTGTTGGGAATACACCATAAGCCTAGAGATATCCATATTATCCACAAGCATTGCCGTACGACATTCTTATTCAACCAATTCAGACACACCCATAAAAAACCTACTCATCATATCCCTCGGATTTGCTACCATAGATGGAGCATACTTAGACAATAGAGAAAATTTCAAGGAATATTCCTTAACGCTCATGCTGCCTTGCTTAAGGTTGATAAACTCTTCTACCTTAGCATCCCTCAACTCTTGGGGATAGAACCTATCAGGAAATGCTAGTTTAAACACTTCCCACTTTATTGGGCCCGCTTCTACAGGCCTAGCATCTTTCCATTGTTCATACCATATTTGAGCAACGTCCTTCAAATGGTAAGCGGCTAACTCCGGTTTCTCTACCGAAGTTACCCTAATAATAGCAAGGACCTTATAAACCTCCTTTATGAACCCATTTGGATCCTCTTCCACCTTAGAGCCACTAAACTCTGAAGGGTTCATCCTCAAAAACTCCCTTATTCTAAAAGCAGCCATCCCCCTTATAGGGTTTGCCGGAGCTACAACCTCTTTATTAGCTTGCGCAGTCAAGGCATAAGCCAACAATTGCATAGAAGACCTAAACTCCGCAAGAGTGACATTTTCAACTAGAGGGTAATTTGGAGCTCGAGGAGGAGCTTGTGGAGGAACTTGGAGAGGAACCACTTGCTCCATATTGCCTTCCTCATCTCTCATAGCATTAGCCCTAGTATTAGCCATAACCTGAAAACCATAGGGCACATATTAGAAACAGGACCTACAACAGCCAAACTCTATGGCACGACTTAGAGAATGAAGAAGTGAGATTTCTTAAACATCCAATAGCTTCCTATTCATAAATGTGGGGCGCTTCACATTTATGAACAAGAATCTACTAGACATGGTTTGAGACAATCCTAGAACCATTCAAAACCTTGTGCTCTGATTACCAAGTTTGTCACGACCTAGGGGTATACCCTAGATGTAACATGGCGTACTTGACCCCGAAGGGATCTCATACAAGCCCTTAGCATATCATAACATAAGATAATAGAAAAGTACGTAAATTTTAAAACTTTATCCATACAATGGAAGTATTTATAAAATGCAAGCGGAAGTCTTACTACACTTTGTCACAAACAATCTAATACAACTTTTTGAATAAATTATTGGGACACATCCCATACAATAGTCTCAAAATGAAAATAAAAGACATAAAGGGAAAAGTGGCTATGTCCTTGAAGCTATGAGGACTCACCAACTCTTCAACTCCTTGCTCCTTAGAAACCTAGCTTCAAGATTGGAACTCAAACCTCTGAACTCTACATTTGATTAGAATGTAGGCAAAGTATGCATTAGTACAAAATGTACTAAATATGTTAGCTAGCACAATATCAGAAGAGCATCTCAAAATGGTTAGTCAAAATGAGACATAAGCATAAGAGAAAATAACATATTCATAAACATAATCTCCAACATAAGCATCATATAAGCACAAGTCAACATAAAACATAGTTATTGAGCATATGAGATACATCATATTCATGGCATATTCTATACTTAGACATTTATATCATAAGAGCAATACACTTCTAAGTAACCTCAAAACATACTTGTGCAATGCATGAATGGCATCCCATAATACCATCCAAGCTAAGTACCCCTATTTGGTCATCTTTTAACATCATCTCTATACCTAGTCAGGTCTTACACTTTCATAGGTAGCTTCAAGTCATACTTGTGCAATGCATGAATGGTATCCCATAATAACACCCACACTAAGAAATACTTTTGGCCATCATACTAATCACCTTAGGATCTTGTCCTTTAGCTTAACTCTCATAACCAAGGGAATATCTCACCTTTAGTTTATACTAAAAAGGAAGGCCACTATAGCACAACTCTATCTAAACATACCTCATATAAGACGACACTTTCTTGAGTAACCTTAAGTCATACTTGGGCAATGCATGAATGTCATCCCATACTACCATTCATACTAAGTACAACCTTTAGGTTCTCATACTCTTACTTCTTGGTTGGAACCTAGTCCCTCTCTTTAAACCTTAGAACACAATGAGGTACTTCTCTAAGCACATCTTAGTTTATTATTAGGTTAAACCTTATGAGACACTTCTTTAAGCATGTCTAAGTTCATTATTAACATGGACCCTATGAGATACTTCTTTAAGCATATCTAAGTCCATTTAATGCTTTTTGAACACTTCGAGATACTTCTTTAAGTATGTCTTAGTTCATTGGATATGGAGATTGTTACTAGAACCTTGTACTCAACTACATGAAGGTTTCCATCTCATGAGACCTAACTTTGAGAAAACCCACACTCTACTATGTAAGAGTAATCTAGACTATAGAGGAGGTGAACTTTCTCTCGAACAATTTACTTCGAATCAAGTCGATTTCTATCGAACATCAACAAGCATGCAAAATAAGAACAGCCTACGCTTTAATCCATTCACTCTCTCAAGCTGAATGTGTGGAAAAGGGTTTAGGATTCACTCTCTCGAGCTGAACCCATGACAACCCAATACCCACAGACCATCAATCAATAATCTTAGTTTTAAAACCTCTCTCTCGAGCAATCCAAAAGCACAAGGGTAGAACTACATTTGCAACTACAATATTAAATTAAACCACAATTATTGATTGAACTCATTTCTAAATAGCATTTAAACTAACAATTAGCAATACCCATAAACTAAATCAGCCCATAATCACATAATCACACCCCAAGAATTGGGGTTTTAGCTAGACAACATAAAAAGATAAAAATCATTACCAAATTAAGTTTCGGTCAACTGGGTAAGATTGATTTCATCTTTACAAGGGTCCAAATCGAAGAATCGAAGAATCTCAAAGACCCACTTTCAATTTCTCAAAAGAGAAAAACTTCAATTCTTCAAAGCTAAGGAAAACTTGTCACAATGTTCAAAACTAAGAAAATTATGAACTCAGGTACTCTAATTGATTAAAAGATTCAAAAGATAATAAACTAAATGTTCAAAAGTGTATTTATAGTCGCCAAAAATGTGTTGCGAATAGTCTCTCGACGGAATAAGTCTGGCTCGCTGATCCACTCAGTGATCCGCCCGGTGGTCAATTCCATTGCCTTTCTGCCTAGGCCTTTAGCATCCTTAAGGTCTATAACTTTGGGCGATCCAAAACTGCATCACAAAACCACTCGGCGATCCGCCGACTGCTCCTTTCTCTCGCAAACCTGGTTCTTTCCTTCAGGGTCTGGCACACTGGAACTTAAAGTGGTCAAATAGCCATTTGGCGACTCTCCAAGTGAACTTGGCGATCACCAGGCCTGCATTTCTTCGTTCTTTCAGCTCGCTTTGTTCCTTTTTGCAATTTAGTGTCCTTACTTTGTTCCTCAATCCATATACCTGTAAATCAAGGGTTTTACATCAGTTATTGGTACAAATTAAGCATTTGAGGCACTAAATCATTGTAAATAAAGCCCTAAATGATTCTAAATCTCGGACTAATCAACACCCCAAACATAAAGTTTTGCTTGTCCTCAAGTAAAACTCAAGTTCAATAGTTCAAAAAGGATGTCTCAAACAGTGCTACACAAGACTCAATCATGAATGCACACAACAAGACTCAACTTACTCATGCAAGGATCAATTGTGCACTCAAAGATTCAAGTTGTGACTCACCATTATCAAAGATTCTCAAGTTTAGAATATTTGCTTCAAATGCAAGTTCAAGCTCAGAAAAGGTAGTTAAATGCCCTCACACAAAAATGATTCCATATTCACACACAATTGTTCGACACTTTATAGCTCTGGAATCACATACAACTCTCACACTCACAAACATGAACGCATGCATGACTTTACCCATAGGTTTGCCGTTATTTTCCAATCAACATTCGTTTCAGCTCACTCAAGATCAAAAAGATCTTTTCAAGGCTTGTAATGGGGCTGAGTGTAAATGTATGGTCATTTAGGCTCAGTGGCTGCTATCCTCATGAAATATGGTATGAACAACACTTTCTATTCTTTTCTTCAACATTTGCACTCATGCTAACAATTCACCCCATTATTCACTTCTCATGGAATACCGGACACCCCATTTCTTTTGCAGTTTCACAATTTTACTCCACAACTTTTTTGTTCTTTTTTCTTTTTCATTCTTCTTTTATTTTCCTCTTTTTTTTGTATGGTGGAGTTCCATTTTTCTCAAAACCATGGATCAAGGGGGGACTTCTTGCACTTATTGATTTATCTTCTCTTTCACCACAACCCCACCTTAGGCTTTTGTCCTAAGTTGGCTATTCAAACAAACCACACTTCATGAGGATTATGGGTGAATGGATAGAGAGGGGTTACAATTTCATCAAGTTTCTTCCAAGAAAAGGACAAGGCTCAAAGGGTGTTCAAGCAAATTTCACACACTCACAAGTTAGGCCACAAAAGAGATATAATGTCAAATTATTTCACTCTTCAAAATTGTTGCCTAAGATCATTTCAAGAGCTTGCATCACTTAGTCAACCGGACCAATGAGGCAAATTCTAGGTCTCATCACACAAGGTTTCATAGTAAGCTCATTACACACGGCATTGGCACAAATATCAAACAACACTCCACACTTTCACTAGTGTGCAATGTTCATCACAAGAGACTTATTCGATAATCGGCTAGTCAGATTGAGATGCAAAAAGTTCGCATGTTGTCTATGCAACTTCATTTGGCCTTATCGTAGCCGCACATTCATTTTTGTTTGATTGAGAGCACTATTCAAGTCATCGGTTTTGATCATGACCGACACTCAGATTTGCACAAGAACAACCATAATTAAACACAATCAAGAGGTGGCAAATTTTTTTCAAAAGGGTCAAAAACCATTTGCATTCAAAAACAAGGAGCCACAAGCTCAAACATCCACAAAACAGTGTCAAAACACAATTTATAGCACAAAAACCCAATATATACAAAAAATACTAATCATAAGAGGTAGGTATGGAAATACCTCACCCCACCACAAGAAAAAACAATTTGTCCTCAAATGCAACAAAATACTAAAAATCAATAAAGATGACAAAGAGGGAGGTAAAAAAGGTCATGTCTACGTAGTCGCTCCATCTGTCGGTGAATTAGTGCCTGGTGTCACACCGGCAACACTTAATCCACTAAGACCTGTTATGGATGTCTCTGTCAAAAATATATGAATCACAGACTGTACAATCGTCTCCTTAAGGTTAGGCAGGTCTCCATAGATGGTCTCCACCTGCACCTTAATCTGCTCCTCGTCGGTCTCTACCTCCGACTCATCAGCTGCTTTGTCATCAATCTATATGTTTCCGGTGGTGGTCGGAAGAATCTCAGAAGTAGTCAGGGTATCCACATCATCACCTGCCTCTAGAAGTGAAGTGAAGTATGTGGACTTCAAGTAGTCCACATCCTTTCTCAAATCAGCGACCTCGGCTTTTAAAACCATCACCTCTAAAGTTACCCTCTATCTACTCTCACAAGTCTCAACTCTCGCTGTGAGAGTGTTAATAGATTCTTATAGGGGTGCCATAGCAGCTAGGATAGCACTCTCAATAATCCATGGTACCGCAACCTCCTATCAAGTAACTATCACATCCGCAGAATGGGCTAAGTTCCCCATCTTCACGATCATGGCCCGAGTGATCTTAGTGGGCTAGGAAACAGTAGAAGCACCAAGAGTCTGGGAGGAAGTGGAAGTACCTGAAGGCTCAGAGGCCAGAGTAGGAAAAGATGCCTCTGCAGGTATAGAATCAACATCCACCTTCGGGGATGCATCCACCGAAGCTGTTGTCCTCCTATCTGCCTCCTCCCGAGTATACTCGATCTATATACGCTGGATGTCAGTGGAGGATGTGGGAGTGACCTCAATATCTCTCATCTCATCACGAGGAACTCCAGCCCACCGACACAACTCAGTAATCAAGACTGGGAAAGGAATAGATGTCTGATGTTGTTTGGACCTCATGGTCATCTCTTGCTCAATATTCAATCCCAAATTGAGCCGCTTCTTTGCAATGATCGACCCTAGAAAGGCTGCCTTTGCATGGTGGAGAATGGACTCATTCTGTGAATGTATGATAGAGCTGCTGATGAATCTGAACCAGTACCGTGTAGCTACATTCAAGCCCTGCTTCTCTATCTGGACTCCCACATCAATCCAACTCGAGGTGGTATAAGAAATAAGAGAGGCAGCTATTTAGGTCATCCAAGGACTTAGCTATCGCCAGGCCCTTATATTCATGCTCAAACCTTGTGGCTCTCTCAAAGACAATGTTTATGTGATCACTGCTACACCCAACTTATTTTCCTCGAACCATGACAGACTTCACTGGTTTGAAGGCACTGTCCTTCTTCTTCCCCTGAGGAACCAGATCACTGTAAGTACAATAGAACTCACGGACCCAGGTGGGGATATATGGGCCTCGAGGCCTAGTGAAGATATCGAGCGTATGCCACCTGAGTGTTTCCAATAATAAAATGTACTTTCCCTCTAAGCCCTCTATGGGCAACAACTTCTCTTCTAGAATCGTTCTGAGTCCCTCGGTGTCGGAGCTGGCATTATATCTTCTGTAGGAAGGGTAGCCGCTAGAGCTCTTGAAGAATATGGGTGAGACCTAGCACGAATCTCTGCCCGTCAGGACTATAGAGGCTGGTCGTCATCCGACTTAGAAAATGCAGCTCGGGAGTCAAAGAACTCTCCCTCGCTGCCGGAACCTCAGATATAGGATTCTTGCCCTTGCCTTTTCCTCCCTTTGGAGGTTCTTTCCTTCCATTTTTGGAAGGGTTTTCTGCCCCTTCATTTATCACTATTCCCCATGCTCTTTTACGGGGCAGCATATCCAAGTTGGTTCTAGCAATATTTGCAAGAACATCATAGAAAGTTAGAAACATTTCAGTAAGAATCACAGAAATCACATTGCAGACAGACTTGCCGAACCAATCAGTGAGTTGCTGAATCACTTTAGCGAGCTAGATCGGGCACCACGAAAGGATTCGCTTCCAAATTTTTAAGAAAAATTGCATGTCGGCTATGGGAGGGGTCTTTCGGTGAATCACCGATAGTAATCGGGAAGCACAGACTAGCCCGTTCAAATTTATAGTGCATTTTAGGGGTTAGGGGCGCAGAAAGGGCGATCAAAGAAGACCTTCGGCGAGTCGCCGAGTGCACTCGGAGAATTCAGGGTTATCACCAAAAGTTACAGAAACAAAAATTAACAATAGCATAAAATTAAAGGTGGTCAAAGGAGATTTGGTGAACCGCCGAGTGGTTCAGCGAGCTCAACCCAGCTAGCCAAACTGCACAACGTGCCTACTTTCAATCCCAACTTCAAAAATGAACCCCACAACCCCTAAAAACAAAATCAAACCATGCATTCATTTGACTAAACTTAAACCCATAAGACACATGCCACCGGGGTACTTATACTTTCCCCGGTTTGACCAAAATTGGCCATTTGACGAGTTAAGCCCTTAAGAATGACGTCAAACGTTCCATCATTGGGCAAAGTATGTCATTTAGCACAATTATGGGTTACTCAGACTTCACTCGACTAGACCAAACAATATTTAAGCACAAACCATCAATTTAGATCAATTTTAAAGCACAAAACTTCAGGAAATCAACAACTTAGGCATTTTAGGCATGATTATTGAATTAAACACAGGCAAACAAGCACACAAACATGATTTCAGAGAGGCCCAACAAACATCACTAAGAACAAAATAGTAGCAAATGAGTAAAACTGCTAAATGCAAGTTCGGGATTCGGAAAAACAACCTTCAATGCCAATTTGAGAATTTTTCACGACCCAAGAGTACCCTCTAGATGCAACACGGCATACTTGACCCCAAAGGGGTCTCATACAAGCCTCTAGCATCATCATAACATAAGACATAAAAATAATGCGGAAAATTTTAAAATTTTACAATCGAAGTCCAACTTCACTTATCATAAAAGAAAGTAATAGAAAATCTAGAATTCATCTCATTTACCATCTAAAACATAGGAATACAAAGTTTGGGACTTAGCCCTTTACATCAACAAAAGTCTCAATAAAAGAAGTACAATAGGAACTAAGAAATAGGAAATCCCGTCCTCGAACTTAAGGACTTACCACAACTTGGAGATAAGCAATACAATTCTTCTTCAAAAGCAGAGTGAAGGTCACCTAACCGGAACCTACACTCATTAAGATGTAGAATAAGAAGGGGTTAGCACAAATATGTACTAAGCATGGAAACATGCATAAAATCCATGAAATATGATAAAAAGGAAATTTCATTTGAAAAGAATGCATTTATGAATTTTGGAAACTAACACACATATTCAATGTCAAAGAGAAGCCAAAATCACCTTTATGCCCATTACATAGTAAAGTCACCACCTTAGTAACCCCCAAGGAACACTTGTACAATATATGGTTGGCATCCCATAATACCAACCCTACTAATTACCCCCTTGAAGCTACCTTGGTCATGCACATCATCTTTAGACCTCATTAAAATCATTACTCACAATTAAGGAAAATAGTCATGTACACTACTTGAATACAAGCAAAGTCATTCATAACAACTATACATTCAATACACATGCATACATTTTTATCTCATCATAATATAAAGGAACCATCCTACTAAGTCTACTTGTGCAATGTGGAAGTGAAGTCCCATACCCCCACTCGTACTAAGTAAACTCACCAAGAAGTCATAGTATAGTTCATGTCTCCTTCATTATCTTCATTATATAGGGAAAAGTTACCATAACCGACATAGACCATGTGAGCTACATGGAATCCGGTGTCGTGTAACCCCACACCGAAAGAAGGTGTCCTACTTGCCTAAGGTAGGACTAAATGTATAGTTATAAGGTGGATCCACTAGCTAAGTCCTATATGGGCACATAGTTATGGGATAGGGAGATTGCTTATAGAAACACGCCATATTGCATTGGCGGAGGGGCATTCATCTCATGAGTTCACTTGGATGACCCTCCCTATTGCATTGGCAGATGGGCCTTTTCCTCATTGTCCATATCCACTCTGTGCTAAGCATTATTTCCCAAATTATACATAATTATATTTTGAATTACATTTACATGTGGGAAGGAATGCTCTATCCTTCATTAAATACAATTTCATCAAAATAGCTCATATATTCCTTAAAGGTGAGAATGTACTTTCAACCTTAGAATCAACATTAGCTGTGAGTAGAACTTTCAAATTACATTGATAGTGTTTTCATCAAAAATAGACTCTCAATCAACACAATATATCATCATCCTAGACTATTCATGCATCATCAAGTATGAGGCTAAGGGAAGAACAAAATTTCAACAATACCATACTTTACACATTAGTCATAGGAGATTTACTTTCTAAATGAATGAATAGTTTATACACATCTTGCATCCATATGTACAAACCCTAGCAGTTTACCCTTTTTCAAGGTCATGAATCATGTCTCACAATTACACCTAAAGATACTACAATAGGCATGAATAAAACAAGATTCAATAACAAAATTCACATAGAAACAATTCATAGTAATCATCTTACATCAATACACCCATCACAATACTTGAAAATGAAGTCATGGGGGTGTTCATGGGTTCAAGGGAAATTTAACAATGAAAATCGCCATTAAACATCAAATCATCCATAATATAATGCAATTAACATAATAAAATTGTTTTTAGGAAGAACCCATGGTTAGAGTGAAAACCCTAGTTTTTGAACAAGTTACCAATTTTGAAATCAATAGTTAAAGGGCTTGATGGAGAAAAGTGTTCCATGAATCAAGGTCCCCATACCTTAGTTGATGCTTTGCCCCTCGAATTGGAGTAGAAAATATGGATTCTTGAGCCCTAATCTTCAAGTTCTTGGTGTTCTTCAATGAAGGAACTTCTAGAGAGAGAAATATTGAGAGAAAGATGATGTTCTTGGATTTCTTCTTTTATTAATTGGGAGTAACTAAAAAAGATTTTGACTTTAGAAAAGAGTGGGAAAGTGTTGGTTCAAGTTTTGGGGAGATTACTAAAAGACCCTTACTTAAACTTCAAAAACTCACCTTCCCCACGCTGGAGCTCTCCCTTTGGCACCCTTGGCTCGCCAAGAGCACTAGGCGACTCGCCTAATGAGCCCTTGGCTCGCCCAAAATTCCAGTAAGCTCCCTAAATGGGCAGCTCACTAGGCGATGGGAAGGGTCAATGGGTGAATTTCCAACCCCATTGGAGACCCATGACCTGTCTCGCCCAATTTTCTAGAACCTAGGACAAGTGAGGGCTTCCACTAGGCGAGGACAGCACATTTGGTTCATCGCCAAGACTCGTGGGCGATGCTACTGCCCATCGCCGAATGGACTAAAGGTAGGTATGGTTTACCTTTATTTTTCTTAGGGAGTTTTAGGTCTTTGACTTCATACTTGATGTTTACATCTTCCCTTTTGATTCTAGTTTAGTTCTAAAACATCTTCGAAAAGCTACACAAAACCTCACGCTTAGGCTCTAGGTTAACCTACCGTTTTCCGGGGTGTTACATTATCTCCCCCTTGGGAAAATTCGTCCCCGAATGATGACCAAAACACCGAACTAAGTTAGAAACTCTAGAGTAGCTGCCCATCATGCATGAAACATTAAAAATGTGCAAGAACTAAAATGCACTAATCACAACATGCATAACTTTAAAAGAGGAACTTTCAATTCCTTTTTACGGCATTGCCAATGCAATACTAGATAGTAGGAACTCCATCCACTAATCCAATATGCATGAAACTCATCAATTCACATAAATATGGGAGGAACTAACTTTTCCAACTCAAGTAAGTTCAACACAACAATATAGAGCGAACATGTCATCTCATGAACACATCATTAATCATGTTCATCATTTCACCTCATGGAGTCAATAATGCAATCATCATACAAAAATGCAAATCAACATGAGGAACATTTACATCATGGAAACCCAATATATGCTAAACATGAATTCTCACAAGAACATGCACTATTTTAAGGAAATCATGGAAAATTCATACCACACACATGACTCCCAAAACACTTAAACTCAAGAGGAATTACTTACCTCAAGTTTGAATAGGAGTAGAAGGAAAAAGATGAAGATAATTGGCTTTCATTTCGGCCTCGGCCTCCCATGTAGCACCCTCAACTATGTGATTCCTCCATAGAACCTTAACGGAAGCTACTTCCTTATTTCTCAACCTCTTTACTTGCCGGTCCAAAATCTCAACCGGGACTTCTTCATTAGAAAGGTTCTCATCAACTCCTAAGCCTTCTAAAGGAAGGATGGAAACCGGATCACCAATACACTTTTTGAGCATGGACACATGACACATCGGGTGAACCGGAGCCAACTCATGTGGCAAGTCCACCTCATAAGCAACTTTCCTAATACACTTCAAGATTTGGTACGGACCCACATATCGGGGACTAAGTTTTCCCTTCTTGCCAAACCTCATCACACCTTTCATAGGCGAGATTTTCAAGTTGACCCAATCACCAACCTCAAATTCAAGATCCCTTCTTCTATTGTCGGCATAGGACTTTTGCTGACTTTGGGCCGTCTTCAACCTTTCCCTAATGAGCCGAACATTCTCAGTGACATCATAGACTAGTACGGGACAAATTAGAGCAAACTCACCTACCTCAAACCACCCAACCAGAGATCTACACCTTCTTCCATATAGTGCTTCAAACGGAGCCATGGCAATGCTAAAGTGGTAACTATTGTTGTAGGCAAATTCAATCAAAGGAAGATGATCATACCAATTACCCTTGAAATCAATCACACACTCCCTTAAAAAATCCTCTAAGGTTTTAATGGTGCGTTCCGCTTGACCATCCATTTGGGGGTGGAAAGCGGTACTAAGTTTAACATTGGTACCAAGCCCTTGTTGGAATGTTTTCCAAAAATGTGAAGTAAATTGAGTACCCTGATCGAAAATGATAGATAGAGGAACCCCATGCGACTTCACTATCTCCTTGATGTGCAATTTGGCATAGTCTTCCGCAAAAAATGAAACCTTGATGGGAATGAAGTGGGCTGATTTCGTCATCCTATCAACAATGACCCAAATGGAATCATGTTGCCTTCGAGTACGAGGCAAACCCACAACAAAATCAATATTCACCTCCTCCCACTTCCAAGTGGGAATATTTATATCTTGGAGCAAACCTCTCGGTTTCATGTGCTCGGCCTTGACTTGTTGACAATTAGGACATTTGGTCACAAAACCCGCTATATCCTTTTTCATACCATTCCACCAATAGACTCCCCGTAGGTCACGGTACATCTTGGTGGCTCTCGGATGAATAGAATACCATAAACCAGGACCCTCTTCTAGAACTTTCTCCCTCAAACCATGAACATCCGGAACACACAACCTACCTTGGTACCTAAGCACCCCATCTCCCCCTTGGAAGAAAACCTCAATGGACTTGTTGACAACCAATTCTTTCAACTCCTTCAAAATAGGATCAAGATGTTGTTTAGACTTCACATCAACTACAAGGGATGATTTGGAACTATAATGAACCATGAATCCACCTTTGGTGGAATCTACTAGTTGGACACCTAGACGGGCCAACCTATGCACATCACAAACCAACTACTTCTTCTCATTTTCTACATGAGCCACACTACCCATGGACAATCTAGTTAAGGCATCCGCAACTACATTAGCTTTGCCGGGGTGGTAAATGACACTCATGTCATAATCCTTCAGAAGCTCTAACTACCTTCTTTGTTGGAGATTCAAGTCTTTTTGGCTAAACACATATTGAAGACTTTTGTGGTCGGTAAACACATCTATATGCACTCCATAGAGATAGTGTCTCCATATTTTCAAGGCAAACACTACCGCTGGCAGTTCGAGATCATGAGTTGGGTAATTCTTTTCATGTACCTTGAGTTTCCTTGACGCATATGCAATCACTTTACCCCATTGCATGAGGACACATCCCAAACCTACTCGAGAAGCGTCACAATATACAACAAACCCATCGGTACCCTCTGGTAAGGTCAACACCGGAGCGGATGTAAATCTATTTTTCAATTCTTGTAAGCTTTTCTCACAAGCCTCCGACCACACAAACTTTGCTTTCTTTTGAGTTAAGGTCGTTAATGGAGAAGCAATAGAGGAGAAACCTCAACAATTCTCCTATAGTAACCGGCCAAACCCAAAAAGCTTCTAATATCGGTGGGAGCTAGAGGTCTAGGCCAACTCTTGACCACATCCGTCTTCTTAGGATCAACCTCTATACCCATGCCCGACACAATATGACCAAGGAAAGCAATCGACCTTAGAAAAAACTCACACTTGCTAAACTTAGCATATAAATGGTGGTGTTTAAGGACTTGAAATACTATCCTCAAATGCTTCATATGATCACCCTCACTCCTTGAATAGATTAAAATATCGTCAATAAAGACAATCACAAAGGAATCAAGATATTGCCTAAATACTCTATTGATTAGGTCCATGAATGCCGTCGGGGAATTTGTTAGACCAAAAGACATGACTAGGAATTCATAGTAACCATATCTTGTTCGAAAGGCCGCTTTAGTAATGTCAACCTCTCTCACCCTAAGTTGGTGGTAGCCCGACCTTAGGTCAATCTTTGAAAAGTAACTCACCCCTTGAAGTTGGTCAAACAAATCATCAATTCTAGGGAGAGGGTACTTATTATTTATAGTGAACTTATTCAATTGGCGGTAATCAATACACATCCTATGGGACCCATCTTTCTTTTTCACAAACAAAACTGGGACACCCTATAGAGATATGCTTGGTTGAATAAAATCCTTGTCTAGCAAATCCTTGAGTTGTGCCTTCAATTATTTTAATTCAGTTGGAGCCATTCGGTAAGGGGGAATTGATATGGGTTGAGTATCCGGCAAAAGATCAATGCCGAAGTCTATTTCCTGTTCGGGAGGAATTCTGGGAAAATCATCGGGAAAGACTTCCAGAAACTCCCTCACTACAGGGACCGACTCTAAAGAAGTAGTCTCGAACTCAATGTCCACAACCCTAACAATATGATAGATACAACCCTTAGAAATCATTTTACAAGCTTTTAGACATGAAATGAATCGATCTCTAGGGATTGAATTTCCTTCCTTCCATTCCAAAACGGGATCATTTGGAAATTGAAACTTTACTATCCGAGTTCTACGATCAATGGAAGCAAAACAAGTATGAAGCCAATCCATCCCCAAGATAACATCAAAGTCCAACATATCTAATTCTATCAAATCAACAAAAGTGACTCTATGAGACAAAGAGATAGGATATCTTCTATACACTCTTTTAGCTACAACTGAATCACCTACCGGGGTAGACACAGAAAAAGGTTCTTTTAACTCTTCGGGAGACACTTCAAATTTCATAGCCACCAAAGGGGTAACAAAAGATAAGATGGCACCGGGGTCTAATAATGCATAAACATTAATTGAAAATACTTGTAACATATCGATAACAACGTCCGGGGACCCTTCTTGATCACTTCTAGATTGAAGAGCATAAAAATGATTCTTCTTGGGAGCATCGACATTAGAACCACTTGGTGTAGCTTGGTTACCCTCTTTTCCCTTGGCCGAACGAGTTGGACAATATTTCAATTGATTTCCACTTTTTCCACACCCATAGCACACACCCATACCGGTAATACATTTCCCTTCATGCTTATTACTACACTTTGCACATGTAGGCTTCTCCATGGAAGATCCACCCCTATTGCCTCCTTGAGGCTTAGGGTTAGACACCCTATCTTTGTTGGGTCTTGGAGAATTGGAGAAGCCTTGGTTGGAAAACCTCTTCTTGAACCTTGGTCCACTTTAACTATCAAACTTACCCTTAGAAGAATTACCATCATCGGACCTTGCCCTCTTTACCTCTCTATTATTCTTCCTTAGCAATTAAACCGGACACACCCATCACGAATCGGCTCATCTCATCTTTAGGATTAGACACCATAGATGGGGCCTATTTGGACAACTTAGTGAATTTGAAGGAGTATTCTTTGACACTCATGCCTCCTTGGCAAAGGTTGATGAACTCCTCAACTTTGGCTTCCCTCTTCTCACGAAGGAAGAACCTATCAAGGAAGGCCTTCTTGAATACTTCCCAACTTACGGGACCCGCCCATATAGGCCTATTGTCCTTCATTTGAGTATACCACATTTGGGCCACGTCTTTCAATTGATACCCGGCCAACTTGGCTTGCTCAATAGAAGTGAACCCCATAGCCTCCACTATCTTGTAGACCTCTTCCAAAAACTTTTGTGGGTCTTCATTCATTTTGGAACTCAAACAAATAGGAGGGTTCATCCTAGTGAAATCTCTCAACCGTAAGGCCATGGTACTCTCATTGGGCCCTACCCGGGGCCTAACTTCTCGGTTCGCTTGGGCCATTATTGCTTGAGCTTGAGTGGTGACGGCTTGAATTTGAACCGTCATGAGTTGGGTCAAAGTTTGAAAAGCCACCCTTATCTCCACATTAGTCATGACCCCTTCATCATTAGGATCTTGAGGGTCTTGAGGAGCTTGAGGGGGAACCTCCTCATTCACATTCTCCTCTTGTTCCCTTCTTGCATTAGCCTTTCTTGTATTCATTGTCTATAATCACAAGAAAAGGGTTAGGAGAAAGGACTTCATAGAGTTAGGACTTCAAAGCACGAGTAACTATTAATGAAAAAAGTGAAAGTTATTAAACATCTTATAGCCTCTCATTCATAAGAGTTGCGCGCTTCACACTCATGAACAAGACTCTACCAGATGTGGTTCATGAGACATCAACCTATATATCATTCCCAAAACCTAATGCTCTAATACCAAGTTTGTCATGACCTAGGAGTACCCCCTAGACTCAACACGGCGTACATGACCCAGAAGGGGTCTCATACAAGCCTCTAGCATCATCATAACATAAGACAAAAATATAATACGGAAAAATTTAAAACTTTACATTCGAAGTCCAACTTCACTTTTCATAAAAGAAAGTAATAGGAAATCTAGACTTCGTCTCATATACCATCTAAAACGTAGGATTACAAAGTGTGGGACTTAGCCATTTAGATCAACAAGTCTCAATATAAGAAGTACAATAGAAACTAAGAAATAGGAAATCCCATCCTCGAACTTGAGGAGTCACCACAACTTGGAGATAAGCAATACAAGTCTTCTACAAAAGGAGAGTGAAAGTCATCTAACCGGAACCTACGCTCATTAAGATGTAGAAGAAGAAGGGGTTAGCACAAATATGCACTAAGTATGGTAACATGCATAAAATTCATGAAATATGATAAAAAGGACATTTCATTTGAAAAGAATGCACTTATGAAGTTTGGAAACCAACACACATATTCAATGTCAAAGACAAGCCAAAATCACCTTTATCCACATTACATAATAAAGTCATCACCTTACTAACCCCCAAGGAACACTTGTGCAATATATGGTTGGCATCTCATAATACCAACCCTACTAAGCACCCCCTTGAAGCTACCATGGTCATGCACATCATCTTTAGACCACATTAAAATCATTACTCATAATTAAGGAAAATAGTCATGTACACTACTTGAATACAAGGAAAGCCATTCATAACAACTATCCATTCAACACACATGCATACATTTGTATCTCATCATAATATAAAGGGACCATGCTACTAAGTCTACTTGTGCAATGTGGAAGTGAAGTCCCATACCCCCACTCGTACTAAGTAAACTCACCAAGAAATCATAGTATAGTTCATGTCTCCTTCATTATCTTCATTATATAGAAAAAAGTTGCCATAACCGACATAGACCATGTGAGCTACATGGAATCCGGTGTCGTGTAACCCCACACCGAAATAAGGTGTCCTACTTTCTTATGGTCGGACTAAATGTATAGCTATAAGGTGGATCCACTAGCTAAGTCTTGTGTGGGCACATAGTTATGGGACAGGGATATTACTTCTAGAAATCCGCCCTATTGCATTGGCGGAGGGGCTTCCATCTCATGAGTTCACTTGGATGACCCACCCTATTGCATTGGCAGAGGGGCCTTTTCCTAATTGTCCATATCAACTAGGTGCTAAGCATTATTTCCCAAATTATATATAATTATATCTTGAATTGCATTTTCATGTGGGAAGAATTGCTCTATCCTTCATTCAATACCATTTCATCAAAATAGCTCATAGATTCCTTAAAGGTGAGAATGTACTTTAAACCTTAGAATCAACATTAGTTGTGAGTAGAACTTTCAGATAACATTGATAGTGTTATCATCAAAAATAGACTTTCAATCAACACAATATATCATCATCATCCTAGACTATTCATGCATCATCAAGTATGAGGGTAAGGGATGAACAACCTTTCAACAATACCATACTTTACACATTAGTCGTAGGAGATTTACTTTCTAAATGAATCAATAGTTTATACACATATTGCATCCATATGTACAAACCCTAGCAATTTGCCCCTTTTGAAGGCCATGAATCCTGTTTCACAATTACACCTAAGGATACTACAATAGGCATGAATAAAACAAGATTCAATTACAAAATTCACATAGAAACAATTTATAGTAAACATCTTTCATCAATACACCCATCACAATACTTGAAATTGGGGTCATGGGGATGTTCATGGGTTCAAGGGGAATTTTACAATGAAAATCGTCATTAAACATCAAATCATCCATAATATAATGTAATTAACATAATGAAATCATTTTTAGGAAGAACCCATGGTTAGAGTGAAAACCCTAGTTTTTGAACAAGTTACCAATTTCAGAATCAAGAGTTGAAGGGCTTGATGGAGAAAAGTGTTCCATGAATCAAGGTCCCCATACATTAATTGAAGCTTTGACCACGAATTGGAGTTGAGAATATGGATACTTGAGCCCTAATCTTCAAGTTCTTGGTGTTCTTCAATGGAGGAACTTCTAGAGAGAGAAATATTGAGAGAAAGATGATGTTCTTGGGTTTCTTCTTTTATTAATTGGGAGTAACTAAAAAGGAAGAATATATACTTTAAATTCTTGTTAGGAAAAGAGTGGGAAAGTGTTGGTTCAAGTTTTGGGGAGATTACTAAAAGACCCTTACTTCAACTTCAAAAACTCACCTTCCCCATGCTGGAGCTCACCCTTTGGCACCCTTGGCTTGTCAAGGGCACTAGGCAACTCGCCTAATGTGCCCTTGGCTGGCCCAAAATTCCAGTAAGCTACCCAAATGGGCAGTTCACTAGGTGATAGAGGGGGTCAATGGGCGAATCGCCAACTCCATTGGCGACCCATGACCTCTCTTACCCAGTTTTCCAGAACCTAGGACAAGTTAGGGCTGTTCAGTAGGCTAGGACAGCCCATTTGGCTCTTCGCCAAGGCTCATGGGTGATGCTACTGCCCATCGCCGAATGGACTAAAGGTAGGTATGGTTTACCTTCATTTTTCTTAGGGAGTTTTAGGTCCTTGACTTCATCCTATATGTTTACCTCTTCCCTTTTGATCCTAGTTTAGTTCTAAAACATCTCCGGAAAGTTACACAAAACCTCACGCTTAGGCTCTAGGTTAACCTACCATTTTTTGGGGTGTTACAGAATTGAAATGCTAGGCGGTGAAAAATTCCCACTCCAAACCCAAGATCGACGACTAGGATGTGGTAAAAACACTAAAATGAGGGAAAATATAGTGCGGGTAAATCTTGGGAAGTTAAAAAGTGAGGGAATGTGAAAGAGTTTGAAATTTTAAACCTTTGGCCTTTCAAAAACCGTCCAGTTCTCACCTTTTTGGTGACATTAAATTTCCTCGCCGAACCACTCGGCAACACGCTGAGTGGGTACTTACCTCGCCGAGTTTTATAGGACCTCCAGCTAACCTGGGGTCCAAACAACTGACTAAGTCGAGATTGCCGACTATTCCATGTCCTCGCCGAGTTTTACAAACTCCAACTTCATAATATCTTAAGTCCAACAACGGTCCAGATCGGGTTCATCGACCTCTTCGGTGAGCTGCCGACTGGAAAATTTGCTCATCAATCACCACTTTTCAAACACATTCTACATTTCAACCTGCACAATCAACGCACGATTATTCCAAAATCGAAAAGAGAGCGATAAAACTTGGGTTGCCTCCCAAGAAGTACCTTAGTTAATGTCGTGGCATGACGCAAGTCCCCACTAAGACTTCACTCCTAGGGTGGAGATGAGAAAACACATGACCCATTTGGGTCTCCAGCAACTGAATAGATATGGATTGGGAAGCAGTCATCTGATTGAGAAGTGAGACATTCTCTTTTATCTCGTTCAACACTCTGTCATGTTCTTCGACTTTGTGGAGAATGTGTGAGAGTATATCTTCTACCTGTCCACCCTCGTACTGCTTGAACTTTCTTCGCTCATGAGAGGAATGTACCGATCTTTCTTTTTGTACGGAACCTCCAATTCTATAATCTTGTTGGCTAAGAGATCCAGCTGAGTCAATAGTGTGGCCAAAGCCTGGTCCTTTTCTGTCTCCTTGTTGGTCTTTGCCATGTGATCAATGAGTAAGGTTGCTATTGCATAGGGTGATCGTGTGAGAACACCTGGAGACATTTGGTCAGCCACCCCTCTATTTTCAGGACCGAGACCTCTATAGAAGCAGTCCAGTAGCATTTTTTCTGGAATTCCATGAGTTGGGCATTGTAGTAATAGTGTCTTAAATCTCAGCCACAACGCATGGATTGACTCACCCTCCAATTGCCTGAAACTTAGGATGTTATCCCTAAGAATCATCATTTTCAAAGGAGGGTGGTCCATTGGGTCACCGTTGCTACAAGACATGCTCCTTTCTTCTGTTTAAAACAAGCAACATACAAACCAAAACTAAAAGTAAGTAGATTCAATTATAACTAAAAAGAACAAAATTCAACTTCACCAAAAGAATCTTAACCAACACCACTCCACGACAGCAGCGCCATTTTGATTAATAAAATTTCAAGCACACTTCATCCAATTCTAAGGGTCAACGATCGCTAGTCAGTATAAAGGCAAACTAAATGAGTTGGGGTTGAATCCCACAGGGAGCGGTACGTGTTTAAGACTCAATAGCAAAGTGTAAACATGGTCAAATCAGTCATAGGAATAGAGTTTTTTTGAATAAAGACATAATTCAAATCAGGGGGTGAAACGAATGTCAAATAAAGGGATTTTGGTTTGAAATTATCAGTTACAACAACAGCAAACAATACGAAATAACAATAATGAAACGGGTTCTTAGGATGTGATTCGATGATAGGCTAATGTAGACAAATGGGTAATTGCAACTATTAGAAAATAACTAAATATTAGTGAGTAATCTAGACTATAGAGGAGGTAAACTTTCTCTCGAACAATTTACCCCGAATCGAGTCGATTTATCTCGAACATCAACAAGCATGCAAATTAAGAACAGCCTACGCTTTAATCCATTCACTCTCTCGAGCTGAATGTATGGAAAAGGGTTTATGATTCACTCTCTCGATTTGAACCCATAGCAACCCAATACCCACAGACCATCAATCAATAATCTTAGTATTAAAACCTCTCTCTCAAGCAAGCAAAAAACACAAGGGTAGAACTGCATTTGCAACTACAATTCTTAAATTAAACCATAATTATTGATTGAACTCACTTCTAAATAGCATTTAAACTAACAATTAGCAATACCTATAAACTAAATCAGTCCATAATCACATAATCACACCCCAAGAATTGGAGTTTTAGCTAGAAATCATAAAAAGATAAAAATCGTTACCAAATTTAGTTTCCATCAACTGGGTAAGATTGATTTCGTATTTACAAAGGTCTAAATTGAAGAATCTCAAAGACCCACTATCAATTTCTCAAAAGTGAAAAACTTCAATTCTTCAAAGTTAAGGAAAACTTGTCTCAATGTTCAAAACTATGAAAATTATGAACTCATGTACTCTAATTGATTAAAGATTCAAAAGATAATAAACTAAATGTTCAAAAGTGTATTTATAGTCGCCAAAAATGTGTTGCAAAGAGCCTCTCGACGCAGACAGTTGGGCTAGCCGATCCACTCGGTGATCCACCTTTTGGTCAATTCCTCCGCCTTGGCCTTCAGCATCCTCAAGGTCTATAGCTTTGGGCGATCCAACACTGCATCGCGAAACCACTTGGCGATTCGCCGACTGCTCCTTTCTCTCGCTAACTTGGTTCTTTTCTTCAGAGCTTGGCACACTAGAACTTTAAGTGGTTAAATAGCCATTCGGCGACTCGCCAAGTGAACTTGGCGATCACTAGGCTTGCATTTCTTCATTCTTTTAGCTAGCTTTGTTCCCTTTTGCAAATTAGTGTCCTTGCTTTGTTCCTCAATCCATATACCTAGAAATAAAGGGTTTTACATAAGTTATTGGCACAAAATAAGTATTTGAGGACACTAAATCATTGTAAATAAATCACTAAATGAGTCCAAATGTCGGACTCATCAATATTTTCATATACTTTGTAGGATTTAGAAATTGTTGCAAAAGCATACTATGTCATGATGAGTGCAAAGTAAGATGGTTTTCTCTTTCTTTAAAATAAATTGACGAATGTTGCTTACGAATTATGATAATGTGTGACACACTTGTTTTCTTAACTTAGTTTAAAGTAGTTATTTTAAATGCATAGTTGATTTTAAACCCATATTTGCAATTAGAAATAAAATTATTACAACTCAATAAAAACACTAATATAACTAAAATAATGAAAGAAAGAACAATCTAGATCACTTGTTCTTCTTTCTTCTCTCCTTTGAAATTGTTGTGAGTGAACTTTGCTTAGAAACTTGTTTCTGCGATTTTCAATAGCTGAGTTCTGTGCAATTGATTCCTTTATATTCCAAATATGCAACCTTTTCAATATAAAACCCCCTTTTGATGATGAAAAATAAAGAAAGTATAACTATGCAAGTGTATCCATCTACTCACCCCATTCACCATATAGCTTATTTGAGAAATAGGTTTTAACCTACTTAGTTATTTAATAATTTGAAACAAATATATCTGCTACTATTTGTGTTACATAATTCAAACGTCTAACATAAGTAAGGTTGAATACTTTTTCAGTTATTGTAGAGATGGGTATTATATCTACCGATTCAATCAAATAAATCTATAAAAATGAAAATTATTTCTGGAATGATCATTCAGATCTTACTTCAGTACTTGTAAAACTTTTAGTGTATGGATCTTAGAGAAATATACTCAACAAAGGCATTTGCATATGTGTTAAGCTTAATTTCTAGTGAACTACAATGTGGTCTCTAGTAATAAACAATTGTAATATCCAGAACTCTAAGGTATGGTTGTAATTTTTTTTTTAGATTTAATTTGTGTTATGTATAAATATATATGTGGTATTTTTTGTAGCTTTAATATGCCTATGTATAAATATATATGTGGTATTTTTTAATTAGGTTTAATATTTGTCATATCTTTTTTAGTTTTTTCCATCAAAATTTACCTGATTAGTTTCATGCCTGAACGACTGTGTAAGATTGGCCATGGTCTCGCCTAATGTTCCAGTGTGCCAAGCCCTGAAGGAAAAAATCAAGTCGGCAATAGAAAAGAGCAGTCGGTGAGTCGCCGAACGGTTCCGCGATGCAGTACTATATCGCCTAAAGTTACAGAGCTTGAAGTTGCTGAAGGCCAAAGCAAAAAGGCGATGGAACTGACCAAAGTGTGGATCGCCGAGTTGATCGGCGATCCCGACTTATTGTGCTGAATGGTCCTTCGCAGCACATTTTTGGCGACTATAAATACATTTTTAAATTCTTAGTTTAGGGAGAAGTATTTGATCAAATTTTTATCTAGTTTTCATGATTGTTCAATTTGCAAGTGAGAGAGCTGAGAACTGAGTTTTGAGACAATATTTCCTTAGCTTTGAATATTTGAAGATTTCCATTTCTGAGAAATTGGAAGTCGGTGTTGAAGATTCTTCATCTTAGACCTTTGTAAAGATGAAATTAATCGTACCCACTTGATGAAAACACAATTTGGTAATGATTTCTATCTTTTTATGATGTCTAGCTAAAACCCCAATTCTTGGGGTGTGATTATGGGTTGATTTAGTTGCTTTGTTATGTTAATTGATAGTGTAAATGTTGTTTAAAAGTGATTTCATTCAGTAATTGTGGCTTAATATAAAGGGTTGTAGTTGCAAATGCAGCTCTACTTTCATGTTTATGGCTTGCTCGAGAGAGATCTTTTAAAACAATGATTACTGATTTGATGGTCTGTGGGTATTGGGTTGTCATGGGTTCAGCTCAAGAGAGTGAATCCTAATCCCTTTTCCATACATTCAATTTGAGAGAGTGAATGGACTAAAGCGTAGGCTGTTCTTAATTGCTGCTTATTGGTGTTCGAGAGAAACCAATTTGATTCGAGGTAAATTGTTCGAGAGAAAGTTTATCCCCACTAAAGTATAGCTTATTCACTAATTAATAGCTTTTCACTATTGATTACAATAACTCATTTGTCTACCTTTACCCATAATCCAATCACATCCCAAGAACCCGTCTCTATACTTGTTATTTTCATGTTATTTGTTGTTGTAGTTGATAATTGAAACCAACCCCCTGTTATTTGACACTTGTGTCACCCCAAACTTGACTCATGCTTTTATTCATAACTATTTTTACCTATGATTGACTTGAACATATTTATGTTTTTTTATTGATTTCAAATACGTAGCACTCTCTGTGGGATTCGACCCCAACTCACTTAGTTGGGTTATATTACTAACTAATGATCGTTGGCACTTAGTATTGGATGAAGTATCTTGATACGTTAAATCAAAATGGCGCCGCTGCTAGGGAGTGTTGTTACTTTAGAATTTTTGGTTAAGTTGGATTTTGTTCTTGTTAATTATAGTTGAACTCACTTAATTTTTAATTTTGGTTTGCGTGTTGTTATTTAGAGAAGCATAAAGAAGTATGTCTTGTAGAAATGGTGACCAAATGGACCTCTCCCCTTTGAGAATGATGATTCTTAGGGATAGCATCCTAAGTTTCAGACAAATGGAGGGTGAGTCAATCTGTGAGTTGTGGCTGAGATTTAAGTCACTATTGCTGCAGTGCCCAACTCATGGAATCTCAGATAACATGCTACTGGACTGCTTCTATAAAGGTCTTGGTCCGAAAAACAGAGGAGTGGCAGACCAAATGTCTCCGGGAAGTCTCTCACAGCTACCCTATGCAATAGGAGCCTAGCTCATTGATTACATGGCCAAGACCAACAAGGAGACTGAGAAGGACAAAATTTTGGCCACACTTTTGACTCAGCTGGATCTAGTGGCCAAAAAGATCATGGAATTGGAAGCATCAGATAAAAAGAAAGACCGGTATACTCCCCCTCATGAGCGTATAAAGCTTAAGGTGTACGAGGGTGGACAAATAGAAGAGATATTCTCACTCATTCTTCACAAAGTCGAAGAACACGACAAAGTGTTGAAAGAGATAAAAGATAATGTTTCACTACTGAATCAGATGACTACTTCCCATTCCATATTTGTCCAGCTGCTGGAGAACCAAATGGGTCATGCATTATTTCATCTCTACCCCATGAATCAAGATTGAGTGGGAAAGTCATGACACGACGTTAACTAAGGTGCTTCTTGGGAGGCAACCCAAGTGCTTATCGCGTTATTTTTGTTTTAGACATAATGGTGTGTTGATTGTGGAGGTTGAAGTGCAGAAAGTGTTAGAAAGGAAAAGATTGGCGAGCTAAAGCTTCAATCGGTGCATCGCCGAAGAGGTCGGTGACCCCGACTTGGACCGCTGTTAGACTCAAAATAATTTTAAATTGGAGTTTGTAAAACTTGGCGAGCCCAGTAGCAACTTGGCGAGTCGGCGATCGTGATCTAGTTTCCCGTTTGGACTCCCACATTAACTGGAGGTCCTGTAAAACTCGGTGAGGTAAATGCCCACTCGGCGTGTCACCGAATGGGTCAGCGAGAACTGAATGTTTTTGAAAGGCCAAAGGTTTAAACTTTGAAACTCTTTCACTTTCCCTCACTTCTAATCTTCCCAAACTCACACCCGCACTTTAGTTCCCTATATTTTTTCATTTTTATCACATTTAACTCGTTGATTGTGTGTTCGGAGTGGATTACTTTGCCACCTAGCATTTCAATTTTGTTTAATCGGCATATAAAGTTGGTTTTTTGAATCTCGAGTTTATTTTTAGCGATTTTGAACTCATTTGCAATGATCTTATCTTATTGACGTGTGCTGGGTCTGTCTGATCTTAACTACGTATGTGTGTGCCTGTTTTAATTTGATAATTTTTCCTGTAATGCCTTTATTGTTGAATTCCCATAATTGTGTGTCTTAAAATTGGTTAGAAATTGTGCTTGCATGTTGTTGGGTCTAGTCGGGTGAAGTCTAACTATCCCGTGTTTGTGTGAAATGACATAATTTTCCCAATGATAGAGTGGGTGACGTCATTCTTAAGGGCAAAAAGTCATCAAATGGCCAAATTCGGCAAAACCTGGAGAAGTCTGAGTATCATGGGGTAATAGGTGTATTGGGTCTAAGCTTAATTTGATGAGTGCATGCTTCGATTTTGGTTTTAGGGGTTGTGGGGTTGAATTCGAGAAGTTG
This sequence comes from Solanum lignicaule, assembly GCA_029582545.1. NCBI lineage: Eukaryota > Viridiplantae > Streptophyta > Magnoliopsida > Solanales > Solanaceae > Solanum > Solanum lignicaule. Next base: position 48,898 of record JAJOOF010000536.1, read on the forward strand.
GGTTGAAAGTAGGCACGTTAGGTTGTTTGGCGAGCTGGGTCGAGCTCGTCGAACCACTCGGCGGTTCACCAAAGTTCCCCATCTCACCTCTAATTTCATGCTATACTTGAAGGTTGATTCTGTAACTTTCGGCGAGAAGCTTGAGGTCGCCGAAGGCACTCGGTGATTCACCGAAAGTCTTCTTGATCGCCCTTTGTCTACACCACTAAACCCTTTTACTCCTTGTACGCTGAATGCTGTTGGCGATTCGCTGAAAGGCCTTCCCATCGCTGACATGCTAATTTTTCTGAGAATTTTGAGCCAATTTTTTCGGCGAGCCCAATCTGGCTCGCCAAAGTGATATGGCGACTCTCCGACTGATTCGGCGAGTCTGTCTGCAACTTATATTTTTCTATGCTTTTGATTGAATTAATTCTCATTTTTTCTGATGTTTTTGTAGACATGGCTAGACCAAAAGTTGTTGGAAGGAACATGCCACCCCGAAAAAAGGCTAAGGGGATTACACTCAATGATGATGTAGCTGCATGCAGGGGCAAGGCCACCAAACTTCCCACAACTGGTGGGAAAGGCAAAGGAAAAGAGAAGGCAACTGCATCACCAGAGGTCAGCTCCGATAGTGACGAGATCTATTCCACTCACCTCACCACTTCTGAGAGTGAAGGTGAGCACCAGGAGCCTCAAACTGTAGCTTCTGATGATGATGAGCTGATAGCAGCACAGAGGGCAGTGGATCGCATAAACTATTGGGCTAGTCGTAGAATGGCCATGGTCTCGCCTAATGTTCTAGTGTGCCAAGCTTTGAAGGAGAAAATCAAGTCGGCGATAGAAAAGAGCAGTCTGCGAGTTGCCGAACGGTTCTGCGATGTAGTGCTATATCGCCCAAAGTTACAGAGCTTGAAGTTGCTGAAGGCCAAAGCAAAAAGGCCATGGAACTGACCAAAGGGTAGATCACCGAGTGGATTGGCGATCCCGACATATTACGCCGAATGGTCCTTCGCAGCACATTTTTGGCAGCTATAAATACATTTTTAAATTCTTAGTTTAGGGAGAAGTCTTTAATCAGATTTTTATCTAGTTTTCATTATTGTTCAGTTTTCAAGTTAGAGAGTTGAGAACTGAGTTTTGAGACAATATTTCCTTAAGTTTGAAGATTTGAAGATTTTCATTTTTGAGAAATTGGAAGTGGGTGTTAAATATTCTTTATCTTAGACATTTGTAAAGACGAAATTAATTGTACCAATTGATGGAAACACAATTTGGTAACAATTTCTATCTTTTTATGGTGTCTAGCTAAAATCCCAATTCTAGGGGTGTGATTATGTGATTATGGGTTGATTTAACTGCTGGGTATTGTTAATTGATAGTAAATGTTGTTTAAAAGTGATTTCATTCAGTAAATGTGGCTTAATCTAAAGGGTTGTGGTTGCAAATGCAACCCTACCTTTGTGTTTTTGGCTTGCTCGATAAAGAGGCTTTAAAACCAAAATTACTGATTTGATGGTGTGGGTATTGGGTTGTCATGGGTTCAGCTCGAGAGAGTAAATCCTAAACCCTTTTCCACACATTCAGCTCGAGAGAGTGAATGGACTAAAGCATAGGTTGTTCTTAATTGTTGCTTATTGGTGAACGAGAGAAACCAATTTGATTTGGGGTATATAGTTTGAGAGAAAGTTTATCCCCACTAAAGTCTAGCTTATTCACTGATTATAGCTTTTCACTATTGATTGCAATCACCCATTTGTTTACCTTAGCCCATAATTTACTCACATCCCAAGAACCCGACTCTATACTTGTTATTCTCATGTTATTTGCTGCTGTAGTTGATAATTGAAACCAACCCCCTGTTATTTGACAATTGTGTCACCCCAAACTTGAATCATGCTTTTATTCGTAAATGTTTTTACCTATGATTGACTTGAACATATTTATGCTTTTCTATTGATTCTCAAATATGTACCACTTCCTGTGGGATTCGACCCCAACTCACTTAGTTGGGTTATATTACTGACAAATGATTGTTGGCACTTAGTATTGGATGAAGTGTCCTAATACATTAAATCAGTATGTCCTTTCTCTTTTTATTACTTTGCCTTGTTGGCCAAGATTCATCGATCCCGGTAAATTACTTCTGCCTATCTTTCTTGTTGGGAATAAAAACAGTTTAGCTCAGATTCGTACGAAGATGACAACAAAAGATTTTTTACCTACCAGACAGTAAGTGAATCATTTTTGAAATAAAGCTAGTATACATGAAGAAAATACACATTTCTTTAATAAGTTACATTTTTATGTCAACTTTATGGTAGGTTTTTTCACACTTATACTAAATTACTAGCACATTTTTCTTTGACAATACTGTTATAGGACAGTTCTGGCAGCCTGGGCAAGATGATGTATCATCACATAGCTCATAGTGATGGTTGTCTGATAGAGAATCTCCCAAACTAAGTTTATTTTTGTATTCTTATATACAACTGCGATATTATTGTAATTTCCAATACTTTGAGATGTTATCTACTGTTTTAATTTGTTTATATAAACTGCATCTTTATTGTTGTTTATTTTTGCATTGAGTTGAGTATCCATGAGTTGAGTAAAGTTGAGGTAAGTGTTTCTTTCACATTCTAGTTCAAGATTATTTGTTGTTTAGTTTTCACCTCACATGCTCGTATATTCAATGTACTGACGCCTTTCAGTCTGCATCGTTTTATGATTAAGATATATGTAACCAGGATTAGCATCCAACGCTTTGTTGATCCAGTTGAGTATTTCAAAGTCATTTAGTGAGCCTCCTTACTTTACGGAGGATCCCTTTTTGTATTGATTTATCATTTAAGTTGTTAGGATGATCAGGGTCTTGTCCCGACACCTCTCATAGTATTAGAGGCTTCATAGATAGATAGTTATAGTCATTAGTCTATTCATTTTCATTTCGTTTATGTTGAGACTTGAGTTGCCTTACTGGTCAATTGAATTTTCTTTACAACATTCTAGTTATTTCATAAATTTATCTTTGTTGAGTAAACTTATCACGCCCCGAGGCTACCACAAGGATGTAAACACGGGACCTAGGATCATGAGTGACCCCAAGTTAACCCTGAGCTAGCATATCATAAGCATACTTAAAATAAATATTGTGCAGAAGCATAAGACACGATGTAAACTAAATGATGGGGAATACTATAGCTGAATACATAACTAATGAATAAGAGTTAAGACTACTGAACTATCACTCAAAAACTAAAGTTGATTCTATCTATGTCTGAAATAAGCCTCTAACTTACTAGAGATGTTGGGTCATGCCCCCAGCTAACTCAAGCAAATACTTAAAACTGAAAGGAAAAAACTAAATATCAAAACATGTCTATTTTCCTAGAAATATGAGGACTCACCACTGAAGTTGCTGAAATGAGGATCGGGAGCCAATCTATGCGTGATCTGGATGCTGAGTAACTGAACCTATATCAAGAGAAGATGTAGCGCATAGTATGTGTCAGTACTTGAGAGAAACTGAGCATGCAGGATAGGATACAACTAAAAACATATAACTAAACAAAGAATACTGAACGATGATATAATCTGAACATGATAAACATACTGAAGAGATACTAATTATGAACTAAACTGAATGCAATGACCAAGTACATAACATGCTGAAACTGGATACTGAAATATAACTGAGAACCTAGTCAATGCACTAGAATCTTATTGTGGGAACAACTAATAACCGACATAAAACCACATGATCTTAATGTGGAGTCTGATGTATACGCCCTATCGAGATGACCCAATTTACCTTTCCAAGGGTATAAAAGCATGACTGGCGTGATAACTAAATATAATGCCCACAGAGGGGACTTACAAACCTACGGGGGCATGTAGTTCTGGGACTATGAGGGTGACTGACCCTAGTCCAACTCGGTATTTAGACTACTCCCAACTGAATAAATGTACAATACAACATAACTAAAATATACTGGATAGCTCAATATTCTGACATGCTAACTGAAAATGAAACATTAAATACTGGTAATGCAACATTTGAAAAATGAGGAATGTATATCTGCTTTTCTATCCTAGCTAGTGTAATTCATGGACTAAACGAATCTACAGAACTAGAGTTCTGAATCTCATGCAAGGAACTAAGCAACAACGTTAAAACAACATTCAAATCTGATTAGGAATATTCTAAGAACTAATTCACAACAATTTCTAATATTTAAGAAACCCTAGGTCTAGATACATGAAGGGAATCAAGAATCTGACTAAATTCTAGGGACCTAATGGATTAAAGGAACCCACTAGTGAAATCTCACATACTTGGTGACGAATTCCACGGAGAAATCTTTAAATTTCTGGGTTGAAACTGACGAGAACTTGTTGCATTCTTGGAAGGGTTTGGGTCACCTCTTTTCTCCTCTCTTTGTTCTAAGTTTAAGAACTTTGGAGAATGAATTGACTTGGGTAAGTTATAATTAAGTTACTAGGCTAAAACTGACCAAACCACATAGTTTAGGGGTTAAACAATGTAGTTTAGTGGTCCAACGCATAGGGAAAAAACCGAATGACCCCTGACTTAAAAGCTATCGAGGGGCACCGATGGACCAGACCGACAAACCATGGATGGAATAACCATCCGTTCTGTTCGGACATCGTTCGGTGTCTGGAGGTGACTGCTGAGGGTCATGATTCACGCACATTGACAACTGACTGTGGTCCCACCTACGGTTCGTAGGTCCTGGCCATGGGTCATGCCTTGGCTAGACTTTCTGGGTTCTGGGGAGGTGGTTACAGGTGGCCCACCACGGACCCCACTTACTGTCCGTGGGTCACCCTACGGTCCATAGGTTTCCCCATCGGTGGCACCTACAACTTCTGAAATTTCTGCATTTCAGTAGTTCTAGCATACAGAGTGTTACAAAAGTCTTCCACGGAATAGTAAGCCTTGCCAAGGGTTCACTTGGGGATAGCAATAGTTCACGAGTGCCAGTCCCGTCCAGGGTGTAGGCTTGGGACTTTACAAGCTTGGTATCAGAACACAGAGTTCAAGAGTCCTAGGGTGTCTATGAAGCCGTGTCTGTAGAATCCTTGTTATTGGCGTGAAGCATGCCAGATCTATATATTAGGAGGCTGCAACATTTAGGAACTATCTTACTTCTTTGATACTCATTTGGTGTGATAGAGTTTATTTTTACAAAAGTTTCTTTCTAACTCGTTCTTGGGCGTATCTTTCAGATCATGCCTCCACGAAGAGTTGTCTGAGGTCGTCCCACTAGGAGGAATGTTGAGGAACAAGGGGTACCTAATGCACCAGAAGTGCAACCCTATGTAGAGGTCACCAATGCTAAATTTTGGGAGGCTATCTGAATGCTGAGTCTAGTTGTGACCAACCAAGTTGGGAAACAAAGAGGGGTTCGACATGATGTAGATGACACGTCTGGGATCCGTGAGTTCCTAAGGATGAATTCTCCAAGCATCACTGGTTCAAGTGTCACTGAGGATCTAGAAAACGTTGTTGAGGAGCTTCAGATAGTTTTTGAGATTATGCATGTTGTTGATGCTGATAGAGTGGAACTAGCTGCATACCAATTGAAGGGTGTCGCTAGAATCTGGTTTGATCAATGGAAGAAAAATAGAGCTGAGAGTGCAGCACTTGTGAGTTGGGCTATGTTTTCAGAGACCCTCTTAGGGTGTTTCTTTCTCCGAGAACTCAGAGAAGCAAAGTTATGAGAATTCCTTACTCTTAAGCAAGAATCGATGAGCGTGCACGAGTACAACCTTAAGTTCACCCAACTTTCCCGTTATGCTCTTGAGATGGTTTGTGACATAAGGAGCAGGATGAGTTTATTCATTGTTGGGTTGTCTAGTCTGTCAAGCAAGGAGGGGACGACAACTATGCTGATAGGAGCTATGGACATAGCAAGGCAGATGATCCATGTGTAATCGGTTGATGAGGATAAGCTGAGGGATAGAGAAGAGCTTAGAAACAAGAATGCTAAGACATCAGGGAATGAGTCCGGGCAGCTGAAGAGTAATGCCAACCGGTCATCCTTCCAACAGAAGCAAAAGGGACCTACTCCATCATCTGCTAGTGCACCTGCACCATGGAACAGAGGTAACTTCAATAATCAGAATTTATAGAATTTCAGATCTAGACCTGCTCAGTCCCAAGGTAATGTGGCACAAGGAGGAAATTGGACTCCTACATGTGCTAAGTGTGGTAGTAACCACCTAGGAACATGTCGTGATGGCTTCACTGGTTGCTTCAAGTGTGGTCAAGATGGTCACTTGATGAAAGAGTGCCCTAAGAACCAGCAGGGCAGTGGAAATAGGGGTGATAAAGCCCAATCTTTTTCAGTTGCTCTACCAGATAGAGCTGCACCTAGAGGAGCTACGTTATGGACTGGCGGGAGGAGCAAACCGTCTAATGCTATCACTAGTAGCCGAGAGCAAGAGAATTCTCCAGATGTTGTCAATGATATGATCAAAGTTTTTACTTTTGATGTTTGTGCTTTGCTATATCCAGGAGCGAGTCTATCTTTTGTGACTTCTTATGTTGCTATGAATTTTAATATCCTTCTTGAGCAACTTCTTACGCCCTTTAGTGTTTCTACACCTATTGGTGAGTCTATTCTAGCTGAAAGAGTCAGTCATTATTGTACCATTTCCGTCAATCACAAGAACATCATTGTTGATTTAGTCGAGTTAGACATGGTAGATTTTGATGTCATTCTAGGTATGGACTAGCTTCATGCATGTTATGCCTCAGTTGATTGTAGAATTCGAGTTGTTATGTTCCAGTTTCCTAATGAGCCAGTTATTAAGTGGAGGAGTAGTTCAACAATGCTTAAGGGTCATTTTATTTCATACCTTAAGGGGATAAATTTAGTTTCCAAGGGTTGTGTCTATCACTTAGTCCGAGTTAATGACTCTAGTGTTGAGACACCTCATATTCAGTCAAATTCAGTTGTTAGTGAGTTTCCAGAGGTCTTTCCAAAAGATCTTCCTAGAGTCCCTCCTGAGAGAGAAATAGACTTCGATATAGATATTCTTCCCGATACTCATCCTATCTCTATTAGACCATATAGAATGGCTCCTACAGAGCTGAAAGAGTTAAAAGAGCAGTTGAAAGATCTTCTTAAGAAGGGTTTTATTCGACTAAGTATCTCCCCTTGAGGCGCTCCGGTCTTATTTGTGAGAAAGAAAGATGGTTCTCTTAGAATGTGTATAGATTACCAACAATTGAATAAGGTTACTATCAAGAATAAGTATCCCTCTTCCGAGAATGGATGATCTATTCGATCAGTTTCAGGGTGCCACTTATTTTCCTAAGAGAGACCTCAGATCTTGCTATCATCAGTTCAGAGTAAGATAAAGTGATATCCCTAAGACAACTTTTAGGACCCGCTCTAGTCATTATGAGTTCCTAGTTATGTCTTTTGGTTTGACCAATGCTTCTGAGACATTCACGGACCTTATGAACAGAGTATTCAAGCCTTATTTACATATGTTTGTTATCATATTCATTGATGACATTCTGATCTATTCAAGGAATGAGGAAGATCATGCTAGTCTTCTCAAAATAGTCCTTCAAACTCTAAAGGATAAGGTGTTATATGCTAAGTTTTTTTAAATGTGAATTTTGGCATGAGTCTGTGGCATTCTTAGGCCATATTGTTTCCAGTGATGGAATTAAAGTTGATACTCAAAATATAGAGGTTGTGCAAAACTAGCCTAGACCCACGTCTCCAATTGACATTAGAAGTTTCTTGGTATTGGATGGCTATTATAGAAGGTTCGTCAAGGGGTTCTCATCTATTTCATCTCATTTGACCAGGTTTACTCAGAAAACAACTAAGTTTTAATGGTCTGAAGCTTGTGAGAAAAGCTTTAAGGAATTGACAAAGTGGTTGACTACTGCCCCAGTGTTGACCTTACCAGAAGGTACGTAAGGTTTTATGGTATATTGTGATGCATCAAGAGTCGGATTTTGGTTATGTGTTAATGCAAAATGGTAAGGTTATAGCTTATTCGTCAAGACAACTTAAGGTTCACGAGAAGAATTACCCATCCCATGATCTAGAGTTGGTTGTCATAATATTTGCTTTAAAAATATGGCGTCACTATCCTTATGGTGTTCATGTGGATGTGTTCACCGATCACAAGAGCCTTCAATATGTATTAGACAGAGAGGGTGGTTAGAGTTACTCAAGGATTATGACATGAGTATTCTCTATCACCCATGTAAGGCTAATGTTGTTGTTGATGCCTTGATCAAATTATCTATGGGTAGTACTACCCATTTTGAGAAAGAAACGAAAGAGTTAGCTAAAGATGTGCACAAACTTGCGCGATTGGGAGTTCGTTTAATTGATTCCAATAAAGTATGAGTGGTGGTGATGAATGGGGCTGAATCGTTACTAGTGTCTGATGTAAAAGAGAAACAAGGCCAAGATCCTATTTTTCTTGAATTGAAGGAAAATGTTCATAAGAAAATAGTGATGGCGTTTGAACAAGGGGTAGAGGGTGTATTGAGTTATCAAGGTATATTGTGTGTGCCAAGGGTGGATAAACTTCAAGAGTGGATCATGGTGGAAGCTCATAGCTCTAGATATTCTATCCATCCGGGTTCCACAAAGATGTATAGTGATTTGAGAGAGGTTTATTGGTGAAGTAGTATGAAGAAGGGCATTGCAATGTTTGTTGCTAAGTTTCCGAATTGCCAACAAGTTAAGGTAGAGTACCAGAGTCCCGGTGGTATGGCTCAGAATATTGAGATTCTGGAATGGAAGTGGGAGATGATCAATATGCACTCTATTACTGGTTTGCCACGGTCTCGCAGTCATTATGATTCCATTTGGGTGATTGTAGATCAAATGACTAAATCACCCCCTTTTTAGCCGGTAATGACTACCCATTCAGCAGAGGATTATGCCAAGTTATATATTCAAGAGGTAGTTAGACTTCATGGATTTCTGGTGTCCATTATTTTGGATAGAGGTGGACAATTTTTGAAGCCATTCCAGAAAGGTTTAGGTTCAAAGGTGAACTTGAGTACTGCTTTTTCATCCTCAGACAGATGGTCAAGTAGAGCGCACCATTCATACTTTAGAGGATATTTTGAGGGCTTCTGTGATTGATTTCAAGGGTAATTGGGATGATCACCTACCTCTCATAGAGTTTGCTTATAACAATAGTTACCACTTTACCATCCAAATGGCCCCGTATGAGGCTCTTTATGGAAGAAGATGCAGATCTCCTATTGGATGGTTTGAGGTTGGTGAAGCTGGGTTAATAGGACCAGATTTAGTTCATCAAGCTTTGGAGAAAGTGAAGGTTATTCAAGAGAGATTGAAAACAACGCAGAGTCGTCAGAAATCCTATACTTGAAGAGACTTAGAGTTTGCAGTAGATGATTGAGTTTATTTGAAGGTTTCACCCATGAAGGGTGTTATAGGATTTGGTAAGAAGGGGAAGCTTAGTCCTCGATATATTGGTCCTTACAGAATATCCAAGAGGATCGGTAACGTAACTTATGAGTTGGAGCTACCGCATGAGTTAGCAGCGGTCCATCATTTATTTCACATTTCTATGTTGAAGAAGTGTATGGGTGATTCTTCACTTATCATATATACCTACTGAAGATATTGGTATTAAGGATAGCTTATCTTATGAGGAGATTCCCGTGCAGATTCTAGATCGTCAGGTTTGCAAGTTGAAAACCAAGGAAGTACCATCCGTCAAGGTTCTATGGAGAAACCAGTTTGTCAACTTCAAACAACCAGAACTTTTAGTACATGATGAATTAGGTGGGATATAAGGTATCAAATGAAAGGTCTTTGAATTATCTTTCCAATGCCACTGAGTTTGCTAATTTTCGAGCTCGTATGAGCGAGTTATTCCTATTTTAAGTTGGACTATCTGGATAAGGAAAGTCACCCGGATTTAATAGGGGTATTTTGGTCTTTTCCTTACCCAATTAAGTTATTTCGTTTTTAGTAATTAATTAGGGGTCTAAACTTATTTGGTTCAGTTTACGCATTACAAATTAACGCTATGGATTTTAGAAAAGAGTTCAAGAAGAGAAAAGAGGAGAAAGGTAAAGATTAATCAAGTTCTTGAGGATTTCGTTGCGGATTTTGCCAAGGAGTCAATCCTAAAAGGTATGTGAGTTAACATAGCATTGGGTTCATTCACCCACATGCCAATCATGTTAAATTCGTTCTAGAAAGTTGAAGGTTTGATGTTCTTGAATTGTGTTCTTGAAATTGACTTTTGTTCTTGAGTTTGGATGAGATTGATGAGTTCTTGAGGAAATCATGTCGATTTTAGAGTAGTGTTGAGTACATTCTTTTGTACATGTATTGGGTATCTGAACCTAAAGGGAAATTGAGAAGAAGAATCAAATTTAGGCAAATTGGGGTTAGAAAATGAATAAGGAAAAATTTGGGCTGAATATGGCACACAAGTCCGCGTCGTGGACTTGCTCCCCCAGTGCACCAAATCCCTCACAGCGTGGCGGAGAGATTGCGGACCCCACTGTCTCAAATATTATTTCGTGACCAAATAATAAAATGCATCTTTGTATCGTGGACTTGCTCCCAGACAATGTTTTCTTGAATGTTTCCCATGATAAACTATCTAAAAACACTCCTAATCATCAAGATATCCTTCCTATCACAAATCATAACATTGAATTCATAATTCAAATTCAAGGTAGAGTTAAAAGTCAGGTCTTGAGAGTTCTTCGAGTCATTTTAAGAAGTCTTTTACATATATTTTAAACTTGTTTTAAGACTTAAGCTTTTAGTTTGACAAAGAGTAGAGCCGAGTTAATTTTCTTTAAAATGTTATATGGGGACTAAGTATTCTCAAAGAGTAAATGTTTTCACATTTAAGATGAGAGGAAACATCAATTTCTAAAAGAGTTTTCATGAGTAGTTTTGAGTTCCACCTCTTTTACGAGATAAGTTTTTTATTAATAATCTCAAACCAAAAAGAAAGAGTTATGTTTTTAAACATATGAGCTGAGTATATTTTGGGAGTAATATTGAGCACCGATATGGGGACGAGTTCATAATAACTCAAGTCTCCATAAACCATGTAGCCAACGTGATTAGAAAGGGTCATATTTTTTGGATGATTCCTATATGCTTTTTAGCATAAACTAGTGGATCCACTTAGTTGAGGCGTTCTATATCCCGACAAGTTATAGGAAAGTTCTGGCAGCGTGGGCGACATGTTGTATCATCACATAGCTCATAGTGATGCTTGTCGGTTAGAGAATCTCCCAAATAAAGTTTATTTTTGTATTCTTATATACGACTGAGATATTATTGTAATTTCCAATACTTTGAGATGTTATCTACTATTTTAAATGCTTTATATAAACCGCATCTTTATTATTGTTTATTTCTGCATTGAGTTTAGTATCCATGAGTTGAGTAAAGCTGAGGTAAGTGTTTCTTTCAGATACCAGTTCTGGCTTATGTGTTGTTTAGTTTTCCCCTCACATGCTCGTACAGTCAATGTACCAAAGCCTTTCAGCCTGCATCATTTGCAGATACAGGTAACCATGATCAGCATCCAGTGTTTCGTTGATCTAGTTGAGCATTTCAGAGTGATTTGGTGAGCACCTTGCTTTCCGGAGGATCCCTTTTTATATTGCTTGATCATTTCAGTTGTTAGGATGATCAGGGTCATATCCCAACATCCCTCATAGTATTAGAGGCTACATACACAAATAGTTATAGTTCATTAGTCTTTTCATTTTAATTCTGTTTGTGTGAAGACTTGAGTTACCTTATTGGCCAGTTGAATGTTTCTTGACAACATTCTAGTTATTTCATGAACATATCTTTGTTGAGTAACGTCTTCCACTGAGTAGTAAGTTAGGCCAAGGGTTCGCTTGGGGAAAATAATAGTTCTCTACTGCCAGTCCCGCCCAGGGTGTAGGCTTGAGGGGTCACACTATGAAGCCTCTACTATTAAAAAAGTTTGTCGAGAAAAGACCCGCGACATCTCAAAACTACTAATTAGAAGGTAAATGTGAAGCTCTCCAGAATACAATGAGGTTCACCAAAAGCTAGCGGGAGTGTAGAGTGGTCTCAATGAAGCACCTGTTGATAATCCTGAACAACTATATCTGCATCATAAAAAGGTGTAGGCTGAATGACATCAATACATTAAATGTACAAGTATGTAATATAGCTGAAGCAAAAAAATTGAATGAAAGGACTGCACTAGATAAAATATACTCAAGCTGAATTTAAAGTAATAAATGAATTAAATCATTTAAAGCTTTACAAAATACTTACTCATCTCTGAACTCAACATAATAAGTGATTTATTAAAAGTACACTTTAACTCAATTGAGAGATTCTTTAATCGAAAACCATCATTGAGCTACGTGATGATACAATGTCTTGTCCACGCGGCTAGAATTGTCCTATACCGTGCTGAAGTATAGAACCTCTCAACTAAGTGTATCCACTAAGCAATAAAGATTCATCTAAAAAGTATGATCTTGTACCCATTTTGGCAAGACATTGTTATGCGGGCTGTGAATTGTCTATACTCTTCCTCATAATAATGCTCAAGACTACTCCCAATAATATATATATATATATATATATATATATATATATATATTCATGCTCAAATGTATAAAACATACGTTCTCTGTTTTGATAAAATTTCTCAAACTATCCTCTTAACAGAGGTAACTACTCTGAAATATCTCTTAACTCATTTTAATTTAGAAAACACTGTTTCTCTTTGCTCAATGTAAAAATACTTTCTCTGGGTTGAGATAATTACTCAAAAAGTCTCTTTAAGAGGTAACTACTCTATACTCAATCTTTCTAAAAACTCTTTTTTACTTTTCTCAAAATAATTCTCTTTTTTTTCATGTAAAAATGAAACATGAATACTTAGTTCCCTTATACTATTACACAAATCTTAGTTAAAACTCTTTCTCAAACCCCTCTTTACTTTCTCAAAATACTCAGTTCAAAATAAAAATGGTGGCTTTAAAAGTTTCTCAAAATTTATAACTCAAAATAGGGTTTATGTTGAAATATAGACATGAACAACTCAACTCAAGGATCTTAATAACAATATAGAAAAACTCAATACTCAGAATTCAACGATACTAGTCATCTCAAAAATACTCAATTCACAGGGTTCATGCTGAAATATAAATATGAATAAATCAACTCAAGAATCTCAATGCATTACATATGGAAATTCAAACATTACGAATAAAAATAAAAAAGAATCAAGAACTCAAAATCAACTCATCTCAAGAATACTCAAATCTAAGAATAGAATGATAGATTACTCTTTTATTAATATGAAAGTAGATGCAGAGTGTGAGGACGAACTACTCCAACACTATGATAACCTTACATACCTGGAAGAACAAAGTTCTTGGCGAAATTGATGAAAATCGAAGAACACTCAAAACCCTAGATTCTCTCCTCTTGGAACCTTGTTCTAATGACTTGAAGCATTAATGAACGTAAAAGAACTGATTAATACTTTTTAAGCACATAACTAGGTGAAAATGTTGTGGTTTAGGCTTAGGATAGGGAAAAAAGACATAGTTTAAGTACCTAAACACATAGGGGATAGATAAAAAAACAACCCCAACCACGGCCAGTGAAACGCTTCACCATCTGTCAAGCCATCCCTGAAACTTCGAGGTTTTGACAGGGCCTTACTAAAATTGGGATAATATTTTACTCCGAACTCAGAATGAGGCAACCTAGGTGGCATTGGAAAGAGGACTCAAAGACTTTTAATTTGATAAGTCATAGGCCACCTAATGTTATGTGCTGAGAGATATTGTTTTATGAAGTTAACCTTACACTTAAAGGATGATGGGTGACCTGTTGTAACACCTCGCTAATTGAAAGAACTAGAATTAGTAAGAAACCATTTTTGGAAATAATCAAATTTGTAAATGTTTTACCAAGTTAAGTTAAGTATGAGTTTTGGGTCAACTTCAAACAACCATAAAACATATCTCAAGATGAGTAAGGTGTACTACTATATAGCAAAGGAAAGATCTTTGAATTATCTTTCCAACACCACCGAGTTTGCTCAATTTCAATTTCGTATGAGAGAGATATGCCGATTTGAAATTGGTCTGTCCAGTTAAGGAAAGTCAAAACTGGATTTTTAAAGGGTATTTTAGTCTTTTCCAAACCCAATTGGTTTATTTCATTTTTAGTGAATTATTTAGGGTCTTAAATGATTTGTTTCAGTTTACGTTTCACAAAACAAAGTTAGGGTTTTGAGAGAAGAGAAAAGAAGAGGAAAAAAGAGGAGAATAAGCTAGTAATCGTCAAGTTCTTGGAGAATTGCTTGTGGATTTTGCCAAGGGTTAATCCCTACGAGGTATATGAGATCACATAGCATTGGGTTCATTCACCCATGTGCCAATCATTATTTTTTTCAGCAAATTGACATTCTAGAAAGTATAGATATTGACTTCTTGATGGATTTCTTTGAAGTTTCTATTGGTTTCTTGATTGTTGAAGTTGTTGAGAAGTTCTTGACCTAAATTCATGAAATTAGGCGTCATTTTGAGTAGATTCTTGCATATTTTGGTTATGTATTCGAATCTAAGTGTTTGGGGAAAGGACCAATTGAATCTAGAGGGTTTAGAGTTGAAAAACGCCGAAGGAAAAACATCAAAATCTGGGGAAACGGGGTGAGGCGCCTCGCCACTCAGAGCGCCCCACATAAGCTCCTAGGGTACCGCGCCAGCCAGTGCGCCCCAAGCCATTCTCTGTAGTTCAGGCTCAGGCGCCCCACGCCACTCAAAACGCATGTTAAGGGCTTGTATGATTGATTTGAAGGTCAATTGGGATGACCATTTTCCATTGACTAAATTTGCTTACAATAATAGCTATCACTCGAGTATCATATGTCTCCATTTGAGGCCTTATATGGTAGGAGGTGTAGATCTCCTATAATTTGGTTTGAGGTGGGTGAAGTTGCCTTAATAGGTCCCGAATTGGAACATGATGCCATGAAGAAAGATCAACATACAAGGGAAAGGTTGAAAATGGCTCAAAATTGGTAAAAGTCCTATGCCGATGTGAGAAGAAGAGATCTTGAGTTTGATGCTCATGATTGCGTCTATTTGAAAACCTCGCCCAAGAAGGGTGTAATGAGGTTTGGTAAGATAGGGAATCTTAGTCTCTGATATTTAGGCCCATATCTGATTTTGAGGCGTGTTGGTAAGGTTGCATATGAGTTAGATTTGCCAAATGAGTTGGCATCGGTGCATTCCATTTTCCATGTCTCTATGTTGAAGAAATGTGTTGCTGATCCGATGTCACAACCCGAGAGCACCCCCTAGTCGTAAAACGGCGTACTCGACCCCGAAGGGGTCTAATACAAGCCTCTTAGCATTCATAACATTCGACATATAGAAATAGTGCGGAATTAAAACTTATTTAAAACCAAACTATCAAACTCTCATTTATAAAGCAACGGAATACTAAGTCTCACATGGCCATCTTAGACAAACTTTAACAAGATAGGGTCATGGCCCTTTACAATTGAAGTATCGACAAAAGTCTTAAAACATAAAAACAACTAGAAACATAAAGTCCTTCTCCTCGACATATGAGGACATACCAAAAGAGATCTTGAAAGAACTCTAATCCCAAGCTTCACTATGGAGAATAAAATCGAGTGCCAATCCCTACATTTCATAAGAGTAAATAAATATAGGTTAGCACACAGAAATGTACTAAGTATGATGACAATGCAAAAAGCATGCTTTAAAAAGGGACATTTTGTTGAAAGTCATGCTTTATGCCATTTTTGTAAAACTTCATGAACATTGATACAAGACAGGCATAATATAAGTCACAACCAACATACAAAGTCACATAATTCACATTTGAACAAGATCACATATAACCCTTTACCTTTACGTTGAGCCTCCACCTCAAGTAACCCTCAATCTATACCTTGTGCAATGTATGGGTTGCATCCCATACCACCACCCACACTAAGGCACCACCTTAAGGTCACCAAAAGTGAACTTACCATTCATTTTTTCCACCTTTACACAATAAAGCATTTAAGAGACATAAGAATTACCTTAAGACCAACATCTAAGGCAACTCTAAGTCATACTTGTGCAATGTGCAAGTAGCATCCCATACTACTACTCACATTAAGTACTCCTTTGAAGTCACCATAGAAAAGGCACATTCATATACAATAGACATGGCAAAGAAGTAACTCATAATACAATCCAAGTATAACATGCATATTTACATTTAAGCATTCAAACCAACATTTTTCATTAGGTTCATTTAGGACACATTCATGCATTTCGAGAACATTCATATATTTAGTCATTCAGACTTAGAGAACTCACTATAGCCCTTTAAAAGCCTACTCGTGCAATGTATAGATAGCATCCAATACTACTACCTAAACTTTGTAGTACCTATCAAGAAACTAGAGTGCACATCTCACATGATGGGAATAAGCATTTAACCAACATAGACCATGAGAACTAGATCATGGAATCCGATGTACTATCCCACATCGTAAGGGTTGGTCTACTTGCCTAAGGTAAACCGGTTAACATTAGCTCGGATGGAATCCGCTAACTAATATCCTATGTGGGCACATAGTTATGGGATAGGAAGATGTTCATTGGAACTCTAACCTAACATTGGGAGAGTTTCCATTTAACCTTATCCACTCTATGTTTAGCCTACATTCCCATAGATTATTTCATTCACATTATATTAGCGTATTGGGGAGGAATGCGATAGGCCTATCGACCCATGATATATCATTACCAAGGAAGGAATGCTATAAGCCTATCGATCCATGGTACATTCAAGGATAGCTCCAGGGTCCATATGAAAGGAAAGCTATAAGCCTATCGATTCATGGTCCCTCATTACGTTCTTATACTCATGAAAGGAATGCCACTAGCCTATCGATTCATGGTACATTGACTAATTAAGAAAGGAATGACAGTAGCCTATTGATTCTAGAGTCTTCATTACATTAGATCATTTATGAAAAGAATGCTTATAGCCTATCAATTCATAGCCATTAAGTCAAGACACATTCATCACTGATATATGAAAGGAATGACATAGCCTATCGATTCATATTCATCAAGTCAAGACACATTGATCACTCATATATGAAAAGGATGCACATTGCCTACCAATTCTAGATTCAACATTCACATTGTAGGAACCGTTCACATTCCATCATTTTCATTCATGACTATCAAATTGAGAAATAGCCTTTCAATACTAACACAAATACATTGAATACAAGATCATCATTCTATCATTGAATCACATGTAAATCCTTCACATTATTCAACATCATGATAATACTTCAATTCATCAGACTATGCCTTCAAGGCCATGACTACAATGTACATAGTAAGTAAACACCTCCACCTTTCAAGTGGATAAAAAATTCAAGCACAATTCTACATTAACATGAAATTATGTCAAACTTTACCTTTCAAGGATATGATCACAATTCCTCAATTCACCAACAATTCACCATAATTAGACGTAGATGATGATACAAATCAATAATCTAAATCAATCTAGGCATAAATCCATCAACATTCATTCATAATCAACAAACCCACTTCATAAGGCACAATTTAGAATTTGAGAGAAATCATGGGTTCATACAGTATTTTCATCTTAAATCATCAATATAATCATAGTTTATCATTTGAAAACATTTGATGCAAGAACCCATGAGATTAAGTAAAACCTAGGGTTTTTCATGAAACTTGAAAACTTTGAAACTTCTTTGAAATTGACTCTAGGGTGAAGAATAACCCTAGAGGAAGGATCACCATACCTTATTAGATGAATCCCCACGAAAATTGAAGAAGAAACACCTTAAAATCCCCAACCCTAGCTTAATCTTGACCTTGATCTCCAATGGAGTTTCTATAGAGAACTTTTTAGGAGGGAAGGGTTTTGATTTGAGAGATGAAATCTAAATGAGTGTTTTAATGTTTTAATACTCTTAAAATACCTTAAAACACTTAAAATAAACGTACATACTAATTGGTACTTGGGGTGAATTTACTAATTCACCCCTAGCTAGGTCGTGTCTTGACAGCATTGCAGGTGCCAATCGACGGCTCCCCATCCACGGACCGTGGATGGGTTGACACCTCGTACTGGTGGTCCGTCGTTTGGATCAGAGGCTGGCCATTTGGGGCCTTGAACTACAGAGGTCATCCACGGGGCATGGACCCCTTCCGTAGGTCACCCCATTTTGGGCAGCCTCATGGTTTCCTTGGGGTCTTGGAGTCTAGACTTAGGTTCCTCCTCAAGGACCCTTAGGGTGGTCCTTGGGGAGTCGTACCTTGCCGTTTAACCCCTAAATACCTCAACCATGCCTAGGGACAACATTAAACAACTTCAAAACTCAAGACAAACACAACGCACACACTTAGGCTCTAGTTTCACTAATTCATTTTTAGGGTCGTTACATTATCCCCCACTTAGGAACATTCGTCCTCGAATGACACTTTAAACACATTAAGGGGTAACGACTCAAGACTAGCATCCCACAATCATGCATGCAACTTTAATATAAATGCATAAACATAGGAGGAAACATCAACTCCACATCAATAGGCCCAAAACACAACAAAAAAGTAGGAACTACATACACAAACTCATTATGCATCAAAACTTCACATTTCTCATTTCATTGGAGGAACTTCCTTCTCCAAACCACATTATGCTCATCACAACATCATTAAGCACATTTAAGCAATTTTCTCATAGAAGCTCATTATGCAACTTCTTCATAACAACACATTTAAGCATGCTCAACAAGTCAACTGATGAAACGTTTAGGCAACTCATCATAGATGCATATTAACATGAGGAACACAATTTGAAAACTCATTTTTCTCATTTAAACAAGAATTCAACTAGAACATGCACAACATAAGGAGACCATGGTAACTCAATATCACACATTACTCCAAAACATGAAACAAGCTACAAGGAACTCTAGGTCTCAAGCTTGAATAGGAATAGAAGGAAAGAGATAAGGATATCAACACTCTCAACAACCTTACTACTCAACATACCATCCCCTACTTAGGAGAAAACCCAACTAAGGCTATCATGAAACAACATAGGGATCTCATCACCACAAAAAGTAACTATAACTTACCGGTACCTTCATTCGAATGAGCTCCCTTGTCCTTCTTAGCTTGAAGCACATAGAAATGGTTCTTATTTGGAGCATTGGGATCTGGGCCATCATAAGGAGCTTGTTTGGCCTCTCTTTCTCTAGTCGTAAGAGTAGGATAATTTCTCACTTGATGGTCACTTTTTCCATACCCATAGCACCCACTAGTACTGCCTAGGCACTTCCCATGATGCCTCTTCCCACAAGTAGCACAAAGAGGTTTAGAAAATTGAGATCCACCACCTTTATCCTCATTAGCCTTAGAAGCACTTGAAGAATCTTGGTTAGGAGTTCTCTTCTTGAACCTAGGTTGACCTTGCTCATTGGATCTACCCCTCTTCAAATCCCTATTCACCCTCTTAAGTTTGGACTCCTCAATATATTGAGCATACACAACAAGTCTAGAGATATTCGTATCATCATGGAGCATCTCCGTACGGCACTCTTCCTTAACTAGGTCGGATACACCGGTAACAAACCTACTCATCTCATCTCTAGGGTTAGACACCAAGGATGGAGCATACTTAGACAAAAGGGTAAACTTCAAGGAATACTCCTCCACACTCATGTTACCTTGCCTAAGGTTTATAAACTCCTCAACCTTACACTCCCTCTTCTCATAGGGAAAGTACTTACCAAGGAAATCTCCCTTGAACTCCTCCAATTCTATAGGACCGCTTCAACCGGTCTATTGGCTTTCCATTGATTGAACCACACTTGGGTCACATCTTTCAATTGGTAGGAAGCCAACACCGCCTTCTCCCTAGAAGTTACTCCCATAGCATCTACTATCTTATAAAGTTCATCCAAGAATTCTTAGGGATCTTCTCCAACTTTAGAGCCAAGAAAAATAGGAGGATTCATCCTCACAAAGTCTCTTAATCTTGAGGCCACGGTACTCTCATTAGTATTCACCCTAGTCCCCCACACCTCTATTCGCTTGAGCCGTCATGGCTAGGGCTAGGGTTAGAAAAGTCATCCTAATCTCTTCATTAGACATGTTCGGGGGAACCATCAGAACTTCATTATCTTGAGGCACTTAAAGACCTTGATCACCTTGGGGAGGAACAACCTCATTCACTACTTCCTCTTCCTCTCTCCTTGCGGGCATCCTTCTTCTATTCATATCCTATAAACACAAGAGAAGGATTAGGAAAAGGACACTTATAGAGCTAAACTCTAAACCACGACTTCAAGAATATGAAAGAAGTGTAACTTTGTATCGTCCTATAGCCTCTCGCTCATAGATATGTCGCGACTAACACCGATGAACAAGACTCTACTAGACGTGGCTTGTGAGATATTGATCCTAAAAACCATTTCCAGAATCTTATGCTCTGATACAAGTTTGTCACGACCCGAGAGCACCCCCTAGTCGTAACATGGCGTACTCGACCTCGAAGGGGTCTAATACAAGCCTCTTAGCATTCATAACATTCGACATATAGAAATAGTGCGGAATTAAAACTCACTTAAAACCAAACTATCAAAATATCATTTATAAAGCAGCGGAATACTAAGTCTCACATGGCCATCTTAGAAAAACTTTAACAAGATAGGGTCACAGCCCTTTTCAATAGAAGTATAGACAAAAGTCTTAAAACATAAAAAAAACTAGAAACATAAAGTCCATGTCCTCGAGATATGAGGACATACCAAAAGAGATCTTGAAAGAACTCTAATTCCAAGCTTCACTATGGAGAATCAAATCGAGTGCCAATCCCTACACTTCATAAGAGTAAAGAAATATGGGTTAGCACACAGAAATGTACTAAGTATGATGACCATGCAAAAACATGCTTTAAAAAGGGACATTTTGTTGAAAGTCATGCTTTATGCCATTTTTGTAAAACTTCATGAACATTGATGCAAGACAGGCATAATATAAGTCACAACCAACATACAAAGTCACATAATTCAAATTTGAACAAGATCACATATAACCCTTTACCTTTACCTTGAGCCTCCACCTCAAGTAACCCTAAAGCTATACCTTGTGAAATGTATGGGTTGCGTGCCATACCACCACCCACACTAAGGCACCACCTTAAGGTCCTCAAAACTGAACTTACCATTCATCCCTTCCACCTTTACACAATAAAGCATTTAAGAGACATAAACATTACCTTAAGACCAACATCTAAGACAACTGTAAGTCATACTTGTGCAATGTGCAAGTAGCATCCCATACTACTACTCACACTAAGTATTCCTTTGAAGTCACCATAGACAAGCCACATGCACATACAATAGACATGACAAGGAAGTAACTCATAATACCATACAAGTATAGCATGCATCTTTACAGTTAAGCATTTAAACCAACATTCTTCATTAGGTTCATTTAGGACACATTCATGCATTTAGAGAAATTTAATACATTTAGTCATTAAGACTTAGAGAACTCACTATAGCCCTATCAAAGCCTACTCGTGCAGTGTATAGATAGCATCCCATACAACTACCTACACTTTGTCGTACCTATCAAAAAACTAGAGTGCACATCTCACATGATGGAAATAAGCGTTTAACTGACATAGACAATGAGAGCTAGATCATGGAATCCAATGTACTATCACACATCATAAGGGTTGGTCTATTTGCCTAAGGTAAACCGGTTAACATTAGCTCGGATGGAATTCGCTAGCTAATATCCTATGTGGGCACACAGTTATGGGATAGGAAGATGTTCATTGGAACTCTAACCTAACATTGGGAGAGTTTCCATCTAACCTTATCCACTCGGTGCTTAGCCTAAATTCCCATAGATTATTTCATTCACATTGTATTAGTGTATTAGGAAGGAATGCCATAGGCATATCGACCCATGATACATCATTACCAAGGAAGAAATAAGCCTATCAATCCATGGTACATTCAAGGATAGCTCTAGGGTCCATATTAAAGGAATGCTATAAGCCTATTGATTCGTGGTCCCTTATTACATTCTTATACTCATGAAAGGAATGCCACTACCCTATCGATTCTATAGTCTTCATTATATTAGATCATTTATGAAAAGAATGCCTAAAGCCTATCAATTCATAGCCAATAAGTTAAGACACATTCATCACTCATATATGAAAGGAATGCCATAGCCTATCGATTCATATTCATCAAGTCAAGACACATTCATCACTCATATATGAAAAGGATGCATACTGCCTACCAATTCTAGATTCAACATTCACATTGTAGGAACCCTTCACATTCCATCATTTTCATTCATGAGTTTCAAATTGAGAAATAGAATTTCAATACTAACACAAATACATTGAATACAAGATCATCATTCTATCATTGAATCACATGTAAATCCTTCACATTATACAGCAATATGATAATACTTCAATTCATCACACTATGCCTTCAAGGCCATGATCACAATGTACATAGTAAGTAAACACCTCCACCTTTCAAGTGGATCAACACTTCAAGCACAATTCTACATTAACATGAAATTAGGTCAAACTTGCCCTTTCAAGTCTATGATCACAATTCCTCAATTCACCAAAAATTCACCATAATTAGATGTAGATGATGATATAAATCAATAATCTAAATCAATCTAGGTATAAATCCATCAACATTCATTCATAATCAACAAACCCACTTCACAAGGCACAATTTAGAATTTGAGAGAAATCATGGGTTCAAAGAGTATTTTAATCCTAAATCATCAATTAAACATCAATATAATCATAGTTTATCATTTTAAAATGTTTGATGCAAGAACCCATGAGATTGAGTAAAACCTAGGGTTTTTCATGAAACTTGAAAACTTTGAAAATTCTATGAAATTGACTCTTGGGTGAAGACTAACCCTAGATGAAGGATCACCATACCTTATTAGTTGAATCCCCATGAAAATTGAAGAAGAAATATCTTGAAATCCCAACCCTAGCTTGATCTTGACCTTGATCTCCAATGGAGTTTCTACGGAGAACTTTTTAGGAGGGAATGGTTTTGATTTGAGAGATGAAATCTAAATGAGTGTTTTAATGTTTTAATACTCTTAAAATACCTTAAAACACTTAAAATAACCGTTCACATACTAATTGGGACTTGGGGTGAATTTACTAATTCACTCCTAGCTAGGTCGTGTCTTGACATCATTGCAGATTTATCTAAACCAAAGACTTGATTATATATAGGAGAAAGACGTTCTCATACCCTGATACCACTTTGTGGAAATGCGTTGCTAGATCTTTTCTCTAGAAAGCTATACAGGCAACAACGCATTAATAATCTATGATGATCTTAGTAAATAGGCGGTAGCATATCGACAAATGTCATTATTGTTGCAGGTACCAATAGATGGCTCCCCATCCATGTATCGTGGATGGGTTGACGCCTCGTACTGGTGGTCCATTGTTTGTATCAGAGGCTATCCATTTATGTCCCTGACCTACGGAGGCCATCCACCGGGCATGGACCCCTTCCGTAGGTCACCCCATTTTGGGTAGCATTATGGTTTCCTTGGGGTCTTGGTGTCTAGACTTAGGGTCCTCCTCAAGGACCCTTAGGGTGGTATTTGGGGAGTCGTACCTTGATGTTTAACCCCTAAACACCTCAACCATGCCTCGGGACAATATTAAACAACTTCAAAACTCAAGACAAACACAACTCACACACGTTAGGCTCTAGTTTCACTAGTTCATTTTTAGGTTCGTTACATCCGACATCCATAGTTTCCTTAGAAGTTTTGGGAGTTAAGGAGAATCTTTCTTATGAGAAAGTTCCGGTTGAGATTTTAGACCGGCAAGTCAAGAGGTTGAGAAATAAAGAAATAGCTTCTGTGAAAGTATTGTGGAGGAATCAGTTAGTTGAGGGTACTAGTAGGGAGGCCGAGGCCGATATGATGTCCCGGTATCCTCATATTTTTCCTTCTACTCTTACTCTAGCTTGAGGTAATGAGTTCCTCTTGGTTTTTATCCTTTATTTTGGAGTCATGTGTTTTATGTGTCTCCATGATTTCCATATGTTATGCATGTTCATGAAAAATTGTGTTTTGATAGAAAATGAGCTTACATGATTGATTATCCTCATGTTTATGTGCATTGAGTATGAGTTTCCTATAGACTTCATGAGATGAATTGATGAAAATGCTTTAGCTATGCTTTTTGAGAACGAATTGCATATGGGCTCCATGAGATTGTGTTGAGCATGCTTTTAGCTTGGAGAAGGTAGTTCCTCCTTGAACATGAGTAATTTTTAAAATTCATGCATATTGGGTTGCTAGATGTAGTTCCTACTTCCTTATGCATTGAGTATGTTTAGCTTAGAGTTGATGTTTCATCTTTGTATATGTGCATTGTATGAATGATAGGCTGCTAGACTTAGTTTCACCCCTCTTATGATGTTTGGATAACGTCCTAGCTTGGAGTCAATAGTTCCTCCTTGGTTATATGCATTTAGATGAAGTTGCATTTTAGGTTGAGTTGTTAGTTCTTCTCCTAATCTTCTAGAACCAGTTTAAATCTCATTCGAGGACGAATGGTCCCAAGGGGGAGATATTGTAGAACCCCATATCCGAAAAAGGGAAATGAAGAAATTTTAGGAAATTGCAGGTGCCATCCACGAGGGCCAACCATGGTTGATGGGTTGGACCACGGACCGTAGGTGGGTCTGTGGATAGGCTAACTAGAAAAGATGTTCAGGTAAGAACCTCGACTGGACCTATGTACCATAGGTGGGTCATGCTCCAAGGTCCCATTTTCCAAAGTTTTTGACCACCAACGACGGTCCACCAGGACGGGCCGTGGGTTAGACCACGGTCCGTCGACTGGGGTCCGTAGGTGGATGTTTGGTGGGCAGCTGACAGTTATTTTCAGGGGCAGTTGGGTCTTTTCCTAGTTAATTAACTCCTATACTACATTGGCTTACCCTTCACTAAGACATCTATATAAATATTTTCAACCCTCAAATTAGCCTATTCACTTCATTCTTCCAAATTCACAAAAGAAGATCAGTTCTCCAAAATATTTCTCTCTCTAAAAACTTGAATAAGAAGAAGGATTCAACATAAGGTTTCAAGTCAAGCTCTCAATTCCTCCAATTAAGGTTAGCATTTGGATTTAAGGTATGGTAGTTTTCATCCATGGATTCCTTCCATTCATGGAGTTCCCAAATTCCGCTATTTCTAAAGGTAGATTTCCCCAATTGAGTTAGGGTTTTCTTCAATTATCATGGGTTCCTTGCATTATTGATTTAAATGATTGAATTATGATCTCTTATGCATGAATTGATGAAATAATATGATTTTATGATGATTTCCCTTATGAACCCATGTAATCCCCATGTTTACAAGTTATGAATCATATGATGTGGGATTTCGAGTATAAAGCAAGAGTTTTATGAAATCAAGAATGTATTGAAAGCTTTACATGTATTTATGATGAAATCCATATCTAACCCATGTTTTCTAAGTATTGAAGATTTAAAGTGGGTTATGAACCTCAAGAGGCAAATTATGGACTTGTGCATTTTCTTATGAAATCTATGCAAATGTTTTAAGGGTGCTTTGAGAGTAAAGTACCAATGATGATCACGATGTGTTATTGAAAGGATTTTCTCATGTACACATAAATGGTAGATGTGAAACATTTTCTCACATAGAAAGGATTCTTAGGTTGAAAGACTTTCTTACATAATTGAATCAAAGAGTAAGAGCTATCCTAATGAAAGTAGCTTTGATTGGTACATAGTTTGTACTAACGCATACTCTTGCCTACATTTCCCCAAATGTAGGGTCTGACAGTCAGGGTTCTCAGTTTCATGGTTAGAGGTTTATTTGAGAGATTCTGAGCTTTAGTGAGTCCTCATTCTTCGAGGACAGACTTTCATTGTTTTCAATTTTCTTTCTTACTTTAAATTTTGTGACATGATGTATGGTCTAGGACCAATTTCACTCTTATGTACTAGATGGCTAATGAGACAAGTGTTTAGACTTCCGCTTTGCTTTATGAAACTTCTATATATTTAAATTGTCTTTTAAGTTTTCTTATTCTATTTCTTATGTTATAAATGTTAAGTGGCTTGTACGGGGCCTCTCAGGGTTCGATACGCCATGTTACTCCTAGGGGGTACCTTGGGTGGTGACAAATACACTACCAAATCCGTTCAAGCTCTCATCCAAAGTGATATGTATTCCTTCGTACACCAGGTAGATAGAAAGACTAACACACTTCATAACACTAACCAAGAAAGAATCGGTACCATTGTAGTAGTCATATCATGCCCCTCTATAATATACACTCAATATATAAAACTGTAGTAGAGATTCTGACCTCAATTGGCACAACATCATTCTCATCATTCGCTAAGCAACCCATACATGTTATCAAAAATTACTAACTATATTTTCCAAGTTTTAGTGTTCATTATCTTGTCATCCCTTTAATCATTCCATTTCCAATTTTCGAACCACTCAAGATATTGCCTATACGACACAAGTATTATTCCCTCTACTGGGGTAATTAACCAAAAAAGGGTAGCATGTTCATGAAGTCTCTCAAACCATTGTTCAATCTCATCATTCAAATACCCCAAAATACATCATCGAGCCATCACCTTACTAAACCCCTTCATATTGCGGAACATTCAGAATATGATCACGCATCTTTTTCACAAGTCTATCACATCCACCTTAGTACTAGATCTATCAACCAAGCCATACGCAACACACAAACTACCCACATGAAGGACAACGCACGAGCCATCACTATAAAGGAGAGAGAATAGAATGAAGAGATTAAAAAATCATACCAAACCAAGGATACAAGATAGAGATTCAAAAATGTGAAGATTTTTCCTAAATTTTTCGGGGGTGCGGAATTGGTAGTTGATGAATTCATATTGTTGGTAGTGTGGTAGGTAAGTAATTTATTTTAAAGATTTTATTATAATATTCTTTTGCTAAGTGTCTTTACATAGATGAATATGCATGTGCATTTAGAGAATACTATTATAAACATATAGCACAGAAGAAAGTAAAGAAATAAGAAAATTATATTTTACAAAATTACTAGAACCTTTTAATTCAAAAATAATAAAAAGTTGGAATGAATCAGAATTAATAGACACCTTAGGAGCTAGAATGAAATTCTTTTTGATGTGCTTAATCTTTCTTTTACTATTTCTAAATCTTCTTCTATGTCATTCTCATTATAACTATAGTCATTTTTGTCTATGACTGTGGCTATTCTTTCAAAAGGATTTTCTATTTTTATTTTATTTATTTTATTTTTTGCTGTTATTTTATGTTTTGTTGTTAAAACATATAAGTTTTTACATCTAGCTATAAATATTTTACTTCCCGGGGCTAGTTCTATTCCTGACATTTTCCAATATAATACTAGTGATTTATCTATGTTCCTGTCATTTATTGCTACTGAGTAGTTAGCACTTATTATAAATTTACAGCACCTCAATTTGGTTGTACGGATAGGTATTATAAAAATAGAAAGAAATATAATAAAAAATACAAATCAAAATATAAATATAAAAAGCCAAGAAGAAGATACTATGTAAAAAACTACAAAACCAAAAGACCATATAGACCAAAGAGAAAACTAACAGAATGTACTTGTTATAATTGTGAAAAATTAGGACATATAGCGAGAGATTGTAAATTACCTAAAAATCCAAAAAAAAAACAAATATAAAAAATAATAATAAAGGATGAAAATTATACGCAGATAGAGTACATAGATTATGAATTAGAAAGTGAGGATAGCATATATGAAATATCAGAAAATGAAATGGATAACGATATAGAAATGGAACCAGATAATGAATTCTATAATATAACAAATGACTGAAACCGATGAACCTGGGGCTCTAATACCATTTGTCACGATCCACAAATGGATGTGATGGCACTCGTCTTATCCTACAAAGACAAGTTAGCCTAATACCTAACCATTATGATAAATTGCGGAAATAAACTATAACTAGAATTTGAATAACAATTTTTTAATGCAGATAACACGTCAACTTAACTAAACCTCCAAAACCTGGTTGTCAAGTTCACAAGCCTCTAATGTATTACACTAGAATTGAAATAAAACATAAGTCTCAAATGATGTTGTCTCTAAAATAGAACAAGATCATAAATAGGAGTAAGAAATTCCACTAAGATGATAAATAGCTACCTCACAAATATCCATAGGAAGCCTCGGACAAGGAGAAAATAGAGAGTATCACGAAGATATGGGCTAGTAACCTACAAAAATATATAAGCAAGGGGTAAGTACCAAACCACACGGTACTCAACAAGTAAACCCCTAAACACAAGTTAAGAATATAGAATATGGGCTCTCCTACCACCCTAACTGAACCTCCACAACTACAACTTGCATAAAACCAGCCCAAACTAACAGTTCACAACATACATTGCACATAGTTCAATAAAAACACTCCAATAATTACAGATCAGCAACACACGAGATCAAGTTCATCAATCACAAGTTCAACATAAAGGCACTCACAAGTTCACAAATGACATAGATATGCAATGACAAGTATAGTGATGCATGTCTGACCTAGTGAAACACACCCGGTGTCTCTCAGCTTAGGACCCATGGGGACATCTCAGTCCATGGTTCTGTCGTGACGTGCGACATGCCTCTATAATAAAATCTCTTACTGCGTGCGACACGTCCCTTTATAATAGAATATGCCGCAGCGTGACACACGTCCCTCGAATCATAATATTCATCGCGACGCATGACAAGTCCCTCAAATGGTACACCTTCTTTAATTTCTTATTCATCCTCAATTCACATCACACTTATCACAAACATGTCTTAGAACCAATGCAAATGACATGTTCACACAAATAATGAGGAGATGACAATTTCCATATAAATGCACAATTTACAACTACACAATCGTGATACAACATTAACAATGAATTAATATGCCTTTCAAACCATTCTCAGCATATCACACACAAATAATTAATCACATTGTCTTTTATTACCCCTTTTTCATCTTTAGAATTATTCAATATGGACAAGTCAACTCATCACCAAGTCCCATTACTCCCCAGCACATACCACAAGGAAATAAAAGATTTTATACACTTAACAAGGGTTGAGAAATCCACTTGCCTCAAACAATTGAATAATTACTCTGACACTTGAGTCTTCCCTTTTCGTTTGGCTTCCAAATCAATGCAATATATTAAGAAAAATAATCACAATAATATTTCTAAACTTACAACAAAAATATTACTATATGTCTAGCCTAGACCCAAAAACTCACCCAAATCTATAATCAAGTTCCTAATTTTGATACCAATTAATATATCAACTCTCATATTTTCCATATTTCAAGCCTAGGGTTAAGTTTCAATTTCTTCAAATATTATACTTATAATGGAATTCAAATAATACAATAAACCTAATATTAAGCTACCTATACCAATATATAAAAACTTGAATCCTTATTTGATACCTATAACTAAATTTTGAAACCCAAAAATAAGAGTCATAACCAGTAAACTTAGATACGAAATACTGCACAAAAATGGAAACCAAAATTACCAATTCGTTATCATAATTACTTAAAGATCATGTGGCCATCATTACATAATGATTTGCCACTAAGTCTTCCTTCCCAAGTCCAACCACACGTAGCATGCATGAAGTTGTAAAATTAAGTTTGGCCTTCAAATTTCCAACTCTTTTTAACAATCAATTATTATGATAATAAAATAATAATAATATGATATCCATGCAAATACCCAAATTCATTTGCTAACCTGATGCAGAATGGCCACCGTTTTGATTATGTCCAAGTCATGACGGCCTCCTCTAGAGGTTATTTTTTTGTTTAAAAAAAAGATCTAAAATTATATTGGCTATTAACTAAATAATGAACTTGATCCATTAACCATTAAATAAATAAATAAATTATTTAATAAATATTAAATACCCATAAATGAAATAACCATAGTTATTGAATAGTTCAAAATTCTAGAACCAACTTCACTGATTGATCAAGAAATGACTCAAGGCAACTATCAGGATGAGTAAAATGATAAGTTTTGCAAAAAATTGTAAAAAAAACCCTTCCGGGTCATTACAAATTCAAATATCTCATGGGCACAATTCAAATCGCATAATAGGATGCTAACCATCAAAATATATCACACAATAACAATTTATGGCTTCAAGCCCACACCCAATATGAAAGTTAAAGCTCAAAAATCTGAAAAAAATTCAAAAACCAACCTTAATGGAGCACAAGTCAAGGAAATCAAGGAATGGGGTTGGGTTGACAGGAAATCCAAGCAAACGCACTCTTCGAACTTTGAAAATACACACCAAGGGCTCAAAATCACTAAAATGAAGAAATGTAACTTGAAGGAGCGAAGAGGACTTCAAGATATCAAAGGGTTTGATTTTATTAATTTGAAAAGACTCTTTGTCTGTTATACCAGGCCCATTCGGCAGTCAACACTAACATCGATGACTGTGGTTGGTGAATCACCAATTGGATCTTAAGCTCAATGAACATGCCTGAACAAACACCAAACTTGAAGGCTGATCCAGCGCACCCAATTGAGTTCACATAGTGCACTTCGCCGAATCACCTTCTGAAATTTTGATTGCTGATTTTGATAGTACACTTTTCCATCAATTCAAGCTCAAAAGGCGGACAAGAATGAGTTCGTGCATTGCATTTTGTGTATCACTGTTTGGGGCTTGCCATCACATATGCTTCCCTTTTCAACCCCTTCTCAACCTGCACTCATAATGTGTGTTATTCGAAAGCAATAAAAATAAAAGTAAAGCCTTGTGTTGCCTCCCATGAAGCGCCTTGTTTAACATCGTGGAATGATATAGTTCTCAATATCCACAATGGTTCTTGGGGTTCGGGATGATTGATAACACTAAACTACACTTCATTCGATTCTAAGTACAGGCGGTCGCGAACAAGTATAAATACAACTAGGAGTTGGGCTTGATCCCACAGGGAGTGAAATGGTAAATAATTCGATTACGAAGTAGTATGGTGTTCTAATAATGTGTAGATGACAAGGGTTTGACAATTAATGTCAAATGGGAAGATTTGGGTGAACAATTAACAACTACAAATATCTGGGAATAAACAAATAGAGAAGGTTTCTTGGGAGTGTGATAAATTGAATTCAAATTACGCTAAATGGGTGATTATTATTTACTAAAAGTCGTTGAACTTCAGTGGGAAGGTTAGACTTTAGGTGCAATAACCAATTCTCAATCAACTATCACGAATCGAGCGAGTTCTTTCAAACCTCGACAAGCACAACACATCTTAACATCCCAATACCTTAATCCATCTACTTTTTCAAGCTAGATTTGTAGGATTGCATTCAGACCCACTTTCTCAAGCTAAGTCTGCAACAACACAATCACTATAATCATCAACTAAAAGTTTTAACTCTAAAACTTCTTTCTCAAGCAAGCTTAGAGAACTGAACTACAATTGTATTTGCAACTACAATTGATAAACTCAAAATATTAATTGAACACACTTTAAATAAACAATAAAATCAGTAAATGCTAACACCCATAAGCTAATTAAAACATTCAACTGCATAGTCACACCCCCAAGAATGGGGGTTTTAGCCAAACATAATAAAGAACAAGAAATCGTTACCAACTATATTCTCCATAAGGTTGGGCAACAATCTACAAGTCTCCAAATGCTCAAATTGAAGTTAAAATGCAAACAAACCCTAAATCTCTACTCAAAAAGTGTAAGAACAATGTTTAGAATGTTTAGGATCAAAAACCCAAAACTGGACAATGTGGGAACTCCTTTTCTTCTTTCGAAAATTGCATGTATGCATTCCTAAAATTTCAGCCTCGGAGTCACTCAACGAAGTAAGTCTGGCTCGCCGACAGGACTACCAATCCACCAAGTGATCATATCAATCACCTTCATGGCTTGGTCTTTCACCATTTCTTTTCTGTGACTTTAGGCGGTCGAGGTAGATATCTCCGATCCATTCGGCGCATCACCAACCAATCAATGTTCTCGCCAAGTTGGTCTTATCCATGGGTTGGCCTACTGGAACTTTAGGTGAGCTGGAAGTCCACTTGGTGACACGCCAAGTTGTTTTGGCGAGTACCAGCCTTGCTTCCCTTCAACTTCGTCACATTTTTTCGCTCTTTTTTGCCCTGTAATGTCCTTACCTTGCTCTTTTGCCTTCATTGCTGCAAATCAGCATTTTAACATCAGTTTAGAGCATAAAATAGGCATTAAGGACTCTAAAACTTTTAATATTAAGCCCTAAATGAGTTGAAATCCCCGTCTCATCAACACCCCCAAATTAAACTTTTGCTTGTCCTCAAGTAAACACAAGATCAATCAGTTCAACAGATATGTCTACAAATAGTGCTACTTGAGACACAACATGAATGCACACGAGCTTTAAACTAGCCATGGAATGTTCAATTGTGCACTACAAGATTCAACATGTGACTAGTAATCATCAAATAGAAGTCAAGCTCACAATGCTTTCTTCAAATGCAAATTCAAGCTGAACATAAGTATTTGAATGCCCTCACATCAAGAATGATTCCATGCCCAAACATATCTCATCAAAATTAAAAAATTAAGGAATCAAAATTAACTCTCATACTCTCAAAGAAAAACTCACGCATGATTCTACCCATAGGCTTGCCCGTATTTTCCAATCAACATGACATTCAGCTCAATCAAGATCACTAAGGTTTTTCAAGGCTTGTAACGGGGTTGAGGATAAAGGTATGATCATTTTGGCTTAATGACTTCTACCTTCATGAAGCATGACTTGCATTTCACTTCTTCTCCTTTTCTTTCACTCTTCTTGATTTTCACAATCCACTCTAAGTTCATTCAAGCACAGAGATTCTTATATGACTCATTGGACACCCATTGTCTTTTATCCATGCACAAGTTTCATTGCAACATTTTTTTTCAATTTTTTTCTTCTTTTGCTTTTCTTTTCCTTTTTTTTTATATGGAGGGGTTCCATCTTTTTAAACACAATCCTCAAGGGTAAATTTTTCACAAACTTCTTAACTTTCCTCATTTTTCACCACATCCCCAACTTAGGATTTTGGCCTAAGTTGGCTATTCAAACAGACCAATGCTTCATGAAAGTTTTAGGTGGGAAGGAAAGAGGTGAAATGTATTCATGTTGCATCCAAAGAAAAGGTTAGGCTCAAATGGTGCAAAGCTAGGTTCACACTCTCACAAGGTGGTCACAAAGAGGTATAATAGCAATTTGGTTCACTCTCCAAAATTTGTGCCTAAGATCATCTCTTTTATTTGCCTACATTAGTCAATTGGACCAACGGGGCAAGTTCTAGGTATCATCAAGCACATATTTCAAGACAATTTCACAACACACGACATTCAACACAATCATCATCAAGATTATACAAATTTAGCTCGCGTGCAACGATCATTACAAGACTCATTTCAACAATCGGCTAGTCACAATGAGATGAAAAGAGTTCACACATGACTTATGCAACTCAAATTTCTCCTCATTGGAATTGCACAAAGATATTGTTCATTCAAGAGCACTATTCAAGTCATTGGTATTGATCGCAACCGATACTCAAATATGCAAGAGAACATCCACACATTTACAAACACAAAATTTAAGAGGCAAATTTTAATTCGGATAAAAAAGCAACATTCACATTAAAAACAAAAAACCAACAGTCACACACATAATCATCCAAAACAAGATAGATACAACCCTAGGGGATAGGTATGAAGATGTGTCACCCTGCATAACAAAACCTAACATTGTCCTCAATGAAAAATAAAATAATTGCCTCAAAAGTAAAACAAGAAGAGAGTCAAGATCCCTCTTTCAGGGTAAACCTGAGGTGAACGTTGCACATCTAGGGCTCTCTCAATATGGGCATTAGTGCCTGGCTCATCACCATTAACAACCTCTACTCCATTATAGCCAATCATCGAGGTGTCTAGAAGAAAAGCCTCTATTGCCGTCTGCACCATCGCATCCTTTAGATCCTCATGATCATAATAGACAGCCATATCACCGGTCCCAAGCTCCTCCTCATCTATCGCGGGAGCGTCTAACTCAACATCATCATCATTATAGCAGCATCTCCGGTTGTAGTAGCCGGAGGGATCTCAGAAACAACTGCCATATCTGCACTCGAAACCTCGGGAAGATCCACAATGCTGAACAACATAGAAAAATATGTGGATTTAAGCTCATTCATGTCACGCCTCAATTCACCAACATCAGCTCTCAAGTCCGTAACATCAACGGACTGGAGACCTCCCTGCTCACATGCCTCAACTCGTATCGTGAGGGCATCTAAGGCTAGGCCATGTGCGGTGATCAACTCCTGGTGCTCTCGTAAGTCTTCTAAAATAGGGGCCAAGACAATATCAATAGCCCACTCATTCAGTCTGGAATAGGTGCCTTTACCCGAGAAGCATGTGTATTAGCAGATTGGGCTAGATGACCAATCTTGTAGAGCATCGCCTCTGCCAATAGGGAGTGGGAGGCAATAACAGCAACACTAGTAGCAGGTGAGGAAAGAGCAGTAATAGTAGTACTAGGAGTACCTGAAGGCTTACCGCCCTGAGCGAGAGGAGTTGTATCTGCCTCTACCATATCTCCATTGATGGTCGGGGATGTGTCCATCGGCGCTGCTCTCCTATGCTCATCCTTGTCCCAAGTGCACTCGACCCAATCCTCCGGATGTCAGTAAAGGAAGTAGGAGTCACTTCCACATCCGTCTTCACCACAAAGGGCACTAGAGCACGCCAACACAACTCTGTGATCAGCACCAGGAAAGGGAGTAATGTCTGGATCTGATTGGCCCTCATGGCCATCTCTTACTCCATGATCAACCTAAGATTATCTATCTCAGTCAATAATAGAATTCAACAAAGCTGCCTTCGAAGGCTGGAGTATGGACTTATTCTAGGATGTCATCATTGTGTTTCTAATAAAGCCAAACCAGTAGTGCACAACTCCATTCAGGTCCTTCTTCTTAATCTAGAGCCCCGACTCGATCCAGAGTGGTGTAATATCATAAATCAAAGTGGACAGCCACCCTTTAAGGCCTTTCAGTGTCTTTTTCTGATTTTGCATCTGCCAAGAAGTGTATTATATTGATGGTGCACACCAATGCCTCATTAATGTCGGCACTGCTACACTCACCCTCTTAACTCGAACTACTACATGGTCAACCACTGCGAATGAACTTGCCTTCTTCTTCCCCTTCTGGACCTGCCTCCCATACTCTGTGTAGAACTCCCAAACCCAAGAAGGTATGTATAATCCCGAGGGCTGTGTGAAGCGCTCGAAATTGTGGAACTGAATGGTGTCATACACATTTGGATACCTGTCCACCACTCTATTAGTGGACAACCTCTTCTCTTCCAATATTGTACATAACCCGGCAACCTTCAATTTGTTCATCGAGCGAGGTGGAGGTTCCAGTACCGAGGGCACTAGTGGTGCCTTCTCAGCAGTCTGTGTTGGAGGTGGAGGAGTGACCGAGAGTGTAGTTGGATCCTGCAGCACTTTGGAGTGCCACTTAGCCTGTCTCCTCTGAAGATTTTGGTCATCCTCTGGCTCGGATACAGAGGCTGGCAATCTAGACCCCGAATTATCCTCATAATCAGATTTTAAAGTGGTGAGGTGGGTGTCATAAATGACCAGGCTGTCGGAGTTGTACTCAACCGGACTCGACTCCATACGACCCTTCCCTTTATCTGTGCTATTTCCCCTTGTTGGAGGAAGTTTTGGCCGTGTTGATCATGGTGCGTAGCCTCTTCAAAGATAACCACTCCTCGTGCTCTCTTTCGGGGTGGTGGTTTCTTCCGTGAACTTTAGGTTTGTCCATCTCTACAAAACAACACATATCAAACTAATGCAATAGAAACACGTCAGTGAAACAATAAGTTTTAAAATTTGTAGAAAAACTCACCGACCAGTTCGGCGAGCTTTAGCAGGCTCGTCGAAAGTAACAGAACAAAAATACACAGAAAATAACACATGTCGGTGAAGTCCAGGGTTAGTTAGCGAGTCGTCGTACTCATTCGGCGAATCAAAGGTATCTCCCTGAATATCACATAGTGTTTTACCAAAATTTTGACTGAAACAAGGCAATCACAAAGGCATTCGGTGAGTCACCGAGTGAACTTGGTGAGCACAAGCATATCCCCAAATGTTATAGAGACTAACAACTAATTTTCAGGGTAAAAAAGGCGATCAAAAAGACATTTGATGAAGCAGTGATTCAGTCGACGAGCTCAACTAAGCTCGCCGAACTGCCACTTGTGCTAGATTTCTAACCCAATTTACAATTTTCAATGCACAGCCTATGCGAACAAAATTAAAGTCCTATTCTAAGCAATTAACACCTAGAACATATCACTACCAACCTTGGGTTACTCAGACATCCCCCATTTTATCTAAAATCGGCCAATCAACGTCTTTTGCCCTAAAGAATGACGTCACCCGTTCTATAATTGGGAAAATTCAGTTGATCGATACAATTCGGGTTACTCAGACTTCACCCACACCAGACCCAACATGATACAATCACACAACCATAATTTCACACAATTTAAACACATAAATAAACATATAGGGGCTAAACACAAAATTTAACATGATACTAAATAAGCCCACATTTCAAAATAAACCCAATACATAAGATCATGCAATAGATCTAACAATAATACGAGTATGCATAGCAAATGTCTAGAAAACAACTCAAGTTTGGGTCACCGACCTCACAAGTAGACAATCACAAATTAGGCGAGCAAATACGAAAGCAAATGCAATTCCACAAAACAATGACACCCACGCAACAATATTAAGCAAAATATGATCCAAATAAGAAATGTAAAACTGAAAGAGTTGAAAATCCAAAATAAAAGGGAGTTCTGAATTTAAAATGGTTAAAATCCTTTTTGACCCTTTAGTTTGCGCCCCAATCAGCGGTACCCACTTATGTTGCTGACCCATTCGGCGATGTGCCGAATGGTACTTTTACCCGCTGAAGTTACCATAACTTCAACCCTTTGATTATTCAAAAATAAAATCTATATCATGATCGCCGACATTCTCGGCAATTCGCCGAATGGTACCTGAGCTCGCCCAATTGCCCCTTTCTCCCAAATTTTGAATTTTCAACCTGCACATCTAACAACTGTTATTTAAACAACAATTTTTTTAAAAAAAGAACTAAAACTTGGGTTTCCTCCCAAGAAGTGCCTTACGTAATGTCGTGTCACGACGAAGGCATGTTTTCAAGTTTCAATCTTTAGGTTAACCATGGTACCACTCGGTAAACCACTTTTTGGTCTTGAATTTAAATGTGTCGAGATTTGACCCATCTATGTTTGCATCTACTTAATAGATAGCGAGTTTGAAGTAACTGTTTGGTTCAGAGAAGAAACATCTTTAGCACTTTGTTGAGAATGCGAGCAAGCATATCTTCGGTGCGGAAATTTTCAGGATCAGCCCTTGGTTTTTTTGGCATATGAAGCTCATGAGGAGGTACATATCGATGTTTGTCCCCATACCGCTCTCTCTTATTCATACCATGGTCACGTCATTCCCTATCTCAGTCTCTCCAATCGTCATTGTGATCTCTGTTCCAACCTTAATTTCCACCATATCTCGACCCAGGGGTACCCCCTAGATGTAACAAGGCGTACAAGACCATGAGAGGCCTCATACAATCCATCTTAGCATATCATAACATAAAGTACTAGAAAATAGGGTGGAAATTTAAAACATTTCAACACAATCAAAGTCTTTCATAAAACGAACGGAAGTCTAACATCATTGTCTCAAACCATCTAACATAAGAGATCAAAGATCTTGGGATGCAGCCCATACAATAGTCCAACACATGAAATGAAAGAACAATAGAGAAAGTGGTGATCGCATCCTTGAACACGAGGAGGACTCACCAAATCTTCACTTCCTTGATCAACAATGAAGCTAGCCACGAGTGTGAGAATCTATGTCATCGGACCCTACATTTGATAAAAATGTAGGCAAGAGTATGCGTTAGTACAATTAAGTACTAAATATGATAGGTAGCATAAACAATATAAACATCATGGTTAGTCAATATAAACCATAAGCATAATCATGCACATACATCAATATCATAATAAGAAAGGAATACTTCTCATGTAACCTTACACATCCTTAGTCAAGACTTGGGTAATCCGCCTCTAGCCAACTTACCTCATGGAAGGCATATCACGCAACAATCCAAGCTATTCAATCTTCGTCAAACAATTCACATTGTTTATACATACTTTTAAAGATATGGGGATTCGCCTCATTGCCTAACTTACAAAGGCTAATGGGTATTCTTCTCTTGCCTTACTTACCTTAATTTCATGGGTACTCGTCTCCACAGTCACATCATATGACACGGGTACTCCATCTACATCATTTCATAAGGATCATAGGCACTCGCCTTCATGTCTATTCATCATATTAGGAACATAGGGAATGACCTCTAGTTCAGTTCTAAAGAATATGGGAAATCACATCACATCCTTCACATATTGAAGTGAAGGGTAATCGCCTCTAGCCTCGTCATTTACATAGTCTTTTAGTCTAGATTCATTTTAGGTGAGCAGTCCGTTCAACCTAGAATCATTTATGTGAGAAAGCCTTTCACATACATAAATTCATAATTAAGCAATTCATGTGGGAAGTATCCATTCCTCAACAATTCACATCATAAGCTTTACCCTTAAAGCCCTTGATCTCATGATCATCATCTAAGCTTCATTCTTAAGCAATTCTAATCATAATTCATCAATCCTATAAGGACAAGCCTAACCCACAAAGTTTCCTTCATTGCATCAACCAAACTATATCAATTCTAGGTTAGAATCATGGAATAGGCATGGGTACATGTAATTTCACTCTAAACACTTGTAATTCTACCAATTCTATCATAAACAATCACAATCCACTCAATTAGATTAACTCTCATCATAACCCATAACATTGGAAGAAACCAAAACTAGAATTGGGGATTTAGACTTCACAACTGGGGAATTCCATGGGAGGAAGGATCCCATGGATGAAAAGCCATCATACCTTGATTACAAAGCCCTCACAAGCTTAAATATTGGAGACTTGAACTTGACCTAGCTTCAATTTCTTCCTTCATTCTTCCACTTTCTAGAGAGAGAATTTTTTAGAGAGTTTTGGGAATTCTTTTGTGATTTTTGAGAGAATGACTTAAATGAGGGGTTTTGGGGGTAAAAAAAATACTTATATAGGTGGTCTAGACTTAGGCAAAATGAAACCACTTCAATTTAATTAAAACCAGAAAAAACCCTTAAGCCCTCAACTTAGTTGTCCCAACAGGCCCATCCACGAGACCCCATCGACGGACCATGGGTGGACCTATGGTCCGTCCTGGTCGAGCGTGGTCTAGACAGAGAATTGGGCCATCGATGACTCCCCAACCACGAGTCGTGGACCCATCCACGGGGCGTGGGTCCTGGCGTTGTTCTGCCCTAGGCAGTTTTCAGGGTGTCCACCCATGGGGCCACCCACAAGTTGTGGTCTCACCAATGGGTCGTGGGTGGTCCCTCGGAGGTGACATCTTGGAGTTTTTAACATGCTATGCCTTCTACTCAAATCTGGGTGTTACATTATCGCCCCCATGGGATCATTCGTCCTCGAATGAGATTCTAAGCACGTTTCTAAACGAAAAGACTCAAGACTAGCTGCCCATCATGCATGCAACTCATCTAAATGCACACAACTAATGAGGGACTTCATCTCTAAGCTAAACATACTCAATGTACCATAAGGAAGTAGGAACTACATCTAACAGCCCAATATGCATGAAACTTTCACATTCCTTACTTTAAGGAGGATCTTACCATCTCTAAACTTAAAAGCATGCTCAACACAATCTCATGGAGCCTCTATGCAATCATCACTCAAAGCACATATTCAAGGAGGAAATGTCCACTCCAAGTTAAGGCATGTTCAACAACTCATCTCCTGAAGTCTGTAGGTATTTCATACTCAATACACAACAATCATGAGAAAAATAATTCACATAAGTCATTTCTTTCACAGTTTAAGCAAATCATGAAAATGGATATAAAGAAATCATGGAAACACATAAAACACACATGACTTCAAATCATAAAGAAAACCAAGAGGTAATTCATTACCTCAAGATAGAATAGAAGGAAAGAGATAAGGATATCGAGACTTCATAACGGCCTCGACCTCACAAGTAGCATCCTTAACTAAGTGGTTTCTCCACAAAACCTTCACGGAAGCTAATTACTTGTTTCTTAATTTCTTAAGTTGTCGATCTAAAATCTCAACCGGGACTTCCTCATATGAAAGGTTCTCATAAACTCCCAACCCTTCAAGGGAAACTATGGATGTCGAATCTCCAACACACTTCTTAAGCATTGAGATATGGAAAATGAGATGCACCATTGCCAAATCACATGGCAAATCAAGTTCATAAGCAACCTTACCAACACATCTTAATATATGATACATGCCTACATATCGGTGACTAAGTTTCCCCTTCTTCCTGAATCTCATCACACCATTCATGGGTGAGATTTTCAAATAGACCCAATCATTAACATCGAACTCTAGATCCCTTCTTCTCACATCGGTGTAGGATTTTTGTCGACTTTGGGCGGTTCTCAACCTCTCTCTAATAAGTCGGACTTTCTCAATAGTCTCATGAACTAGCTCAGTCCCTATCAAGGCCACTTCATCCACTTCAAACCACCCTATAGAAGACCTACATCTCGTACCATAAAGAGCTTTAAAATGGGCCATACCAATACTAGAATGGTAGCTATTATTATTAGCAAACTCTATCAATGGCAAGCTATCATCCCAACTTCCCTTGAAATAGATGACACATGCTATCAATATATCCTCTAAAGTTTGGATCGTTCGCTCCGCTTGCCCATCGGTTTGTGGGTGAAAAGTTATGGTGAGCTTGACCTTGGTGCCAAGTCCCTTTTGAAATGACTTCCAAAACTGAGAAGTAAATTTAGTACCTCTATCGGAGATAATGGACAAGGTCACACCATGTAATCTTACCATTTCTATCAAATACAACTTGGCATAGTCTTCTCCCGAATAAGAAAGCTTGATGGGAAGGAAATATGCCGATTTCATCATCTGATCTACCCCCACCCAAATAGAGTTATGTTGTTGCCAAGTGCGAGAAAAACAATCTATAAAGTCCATATTTATGTCTTCCCACTTCCAAGTAGGAATGCTAATATCTTGAGCTAAACCTCCCAGTTTTTTATGCTCAACCTTTACTTGTTGATGATTTGGACATTTGGCCAAAAATACCGCAATATCCTTCTTCATCCCATTCCACCAATAGATTTCCCGTAAATCACGGTACATTTTGGTGGCTCCTAGAAGAATGGAATACTGCTAACAATGAGCTTCGGTCAAAATATGTTCCCTGAAGTTATCCACATTTGAAACGTATTGCAACACCCCGGAAACTAATAGACCAAACTAGAGACAAGAGCTGGGGTTCTAAAGTGTGATGTAGACGATTAGAGTCGTAGATGAGAATTTACTTTCTTAGAATGAGGGGTTTAGTGGTTGAACATCAAGGTACATGTTAGACCCCGTAGTTTATAAGACCACCTCAGTTTTGGGTGAGGAAGGCAAGTGCAAGTGCCATGGCAACGGGGCTAAGCCTAAGCCATAGGCCAAGGCTGCCCAACCTTGGCCATGCACTACCTAGGGTTCACGACCAGTAGTCTTGACCATGGTCCGTTAAGACCCCTTACAGTCATGGAAGGCAAGGCCTTGAGGCCTAGCTACTATCCTAAGACAACAACCATCACCGTGACTCGTGGTCTAGACCACAGATCGTGGGAGGTCTCTTGGTCTTCCCTTAGCCTCAAGAAGGTTTTCCAAAAGAGGGAGGATACTGGTCAAGGGACCACAGGCACCACCATGGGCCGTGGTGCCCTTGACGAGCCGTCAAAGTGGTTGTGGTGCTTGGGAGTCGACTGCCAAGTTGAGGGTAAGGTCAAGAACAAAGGCTTCATTGCTAAAGGCTTGTGCTAGGACTTTGATTAAGGTATGTTTATCTTTTCATCAATGGATTCTTAAACCCATAGAGTCCCCTAGAATTTCCCCTAATTTGATTAGAAGAACCCCAATCTAAGCTAGGGTTACTTCCAATGTGTGGGTTTTAGATGGGTATGATTCCAATTGGTTGGATAATACTTATATGATTAATTTAGTATTTATTCACGATATTATGAAGAAATTTTGTGAATTTCATGATAAACCCTAGAAATCAAAGTATGTGGGATTATACCTTTTGATGAGAAATTGATGATTCTTGATAGATCTTCTAGAATTGTTACCATGTATAGAACTTACTCAAGAATGGGAATATGAAATCATGAATTGAAGTAGACTTATGCATTTATGATAGACCATGAATTGTAATGATAGAATTTTGGACTTTATGATGAATTATGCATAGAATTGCCTATGATTAAGGCTTGTGACTAATATGTCTTGTGGTCTAGTCTAGTATGATGATTGTGGAGTAAAGCTTGATAGTAGGGCTTGAAGTCATAATGTTGATCACTAGGGCTTATAAAGTAAGTCTAATATGATGAGTAGCTTGCATATAAATGATACACTAGAGGTTAGAGTTGTTGTGGAAGGCTTTTACCCACATGACCTATCTTGTACTAAATGTATGGATGTAAGTAGAATGTGAAAGGTCTTCTCACATAGAATGATTCTAGAATTAAAGGTTAAACATCTTAATTGAATGAAAGCATGTTAGAATAGAATAGCTTGAAGTAATGATATATGGTCCTTTCATGTGTAGCTTGTTTATGTAGCTTGTTTATGTAGCAGGAGTTAGAAGTTCTCATGGTAGCTTGGGATTAAGGAACCATACTCTCCTAAGATTAGCTTGAGTTAGCATTGCAAGGATGCTCATAATGGTAGCTTGAATTATCATTTGTGGGATGCTATTCATCATAGCTTACACTAGAGTAGGCATGGTAGCCCAGGATTGAGGACCTATACTCTCCTAAGGGTAGCTTGAACTAGCATTGCAAGGATGCTTTCATGGTAGCTTGATTTGGTTAGGCCAAGACCATTTCATGGTAGCTTAGGATTGAGGATTCATACTCTCCTAAGGATAGCTTAGGGTTTGAGACAAAGTTTTAGTAAAGACCATTCTAGGGGGTACCCCTGGATCGTTGATGTTTGCCTAATCAAGACACAACTTCCGATGCAAGTGTCTATGAT
Source organism: Solanum lignicaule (assembly GCA_029582545.1). Lineage (NCBI taxonomy): Eukaryota > Viridiplantae > Streptophyta > Magnoliopsida > Solanales > Solanaceae > Solanum > Solanum lignicaule. The sequence continues at coordinate 92,480 of JAJOOF010000536.1, forward strand.
CGTTTAATAGTTTAGTAACCCAACCAAGGGTTGGGATTGTTCCCAAGAGACTGGTTTTGAGAATTAATAGAAGAATAAAACTTAGTTCAAACTAGTCGTAGCTAAAGACATTAACGATTAAAAACATTGTAAATTAAAGGGGGACACAAGAGTGTCAATTAACAATGGGGGTTTTGTCACTAGTAAGTAAATATAGCAAAATAAACAAGGATTTCTAAGCATTGAGAGGGGATCCTTGGGATGTGATGAGAATACGAGTTAAGCTAGATTATTGGGTACATGATTTCGATAGAAGATTCATAGAATAATTATGACTAGGCTAGACTTTTAGGGGAATAAGCTCTCTCCTGAGCAACTTACCCCGTTTCAAGCGGGTTTCCTCTCGGACACCCACCTGCCGCATAAAGAACAGCCTCTGCCTTAACCCACTCACTTTCTCGAGCTGAGTGTGTGGGCATGGGACTAGGGTTCAGTCTCTCGAGCTGAACCTCATGTCGACCCACTCGCACTGGCCATCAATTTAGTGGTCTTAGTTTTACGACCTCTCTCTCGAGCAAGACGAAAACACATATATGAGATTATATTTGCAACTACAACCTCATTAAGTTCATCCACAACCACTAAACGAAATTACAATTAAACTATGATTAAACTATCAGTAAGCAAGACCCAACAATTATCTTAACCCATAATCGTTAAATCACACCCCAAGAATTGGGGATTTTAGCCACACATGTCTAAAAGATAGAAATTTATACCAAATTGAGATTGCATTCAATTGGGTATGAAGATTTAAGTCTTGATACATGCCAAAATCAAAGAATCCAAGAGACCCAATCCAAACTTGAAGATGCAACCCTTTGGATCTTCAAGTTTTCAAAACCCTCTCAAGCTTAGAGCAAAAATATCAAAAATTACTATTCTATATGAAAATTATAATAATTGTTCGACACTTAAAACTACAATTCTAACTAGTATTTATAGTTTTCACATATTTGTGTTGCAGCGGATCATTTGGCGTCGCTAGTCAGAATCCCCGATCAACTCAGCGATTCACCCTTTGGTGTAGTTCATCCCCATCTTGCACCAGCCTTCAGCATCGTCATGCTTTGGGTCATTGGGCGACATGGTATAGCTTCGCGAAACTTCTGGGCGATTTGCCGACTGGTCCCTTTTTCCACCGACTTGATCCTTTCCTTCAGGGCTCAGCACACTGGAACAAAAGGCGAAGTAGGACCCTTCGGCGACTCGCCAAGTGGACTTGGTGATCCTCAGGCCTTCATTTTTTAATTCTTTCAAGCCTTTTCATTCCTTTTTGCAACGTAGTGTCCATGCTTTCCTTCAAACTCCAAATACCGGAAACTTAAAGGTTTTCATCAGATATTGAGATAAAATAAGCATTTGAGGACACAATTTTTATTAAAATATAGCCCTAAATGAGTCCAATTTGTGGACTCATCAACACCCCCAACTTAAACGTTTGCTTGTCCTCAAGTAAAACTGAAGTTCAGCAGTTCAACAAGGATGTCTCAAACAGTGCTACACAAGACTCAATTATGAATGTACACAACAAGACTCAATTTACTTATGCAAGGATCAATTGTGTACTCAAAGATTCAAGTTGTGACACGCCATTACCAAATATTCTCAAGCTCGCAATACTTGCTTCAAATGCAAGTTCAAGCTCAACAAAAGCCTTCGAATGCCCTCACACAAATGATGATTCCATTTTCACACGCAAAGGTATAATCAATTTAAAGTTCAGGAATCAGATACAACGCTCACACTCACAAAGATGAACACAATGCATGCTTTCACCCATAGGTTTGCCCGTATTTTCCAATCAAAATTTGTTTAGACTTTGTCAAGATCACAAAGGTCTTAACAAGGCTTGTAATGGGGCTGAGTGCAAAGGTAAGGTCATTTAGGCTCAGTGATTTTTATCCTCATGAAAAGTGGTACTCTCAATACTTCATTTCTTTTTCCTTCACCATTTTCATTAGTGCATCATAGGTCACTATTATTCGCTTCCCATGGATTGTTCGGAACCCTATTTCCTTGGTACTTTATTCCACAACTTTCTTTTTCATTTTTTTCTTTTCTTTTTCTCTTTCTCTTATTTTTTTATATGGAGGGGTTCCATTTTTCTCAACACCATGGGTTAAAGGAGACTTTCCTTGCACTTCTTGACTTTCCCTTTTCTTTTCACCACACCCCTAACTTAGTCTTTTTGGGTATTCAATTAACCACAATTCAAGAGGATTATAGGTAATGGATTAAGAAAGGTCTAGTTTTCATCAAGTTTCTTCCAAAGAAAGGTAAGGCTCAAAGGATGTTCAAGAGAGAATCACACGCTCACAAGGTAGGTCACAAAAGAGGTATATGTCAAATGGGTTCACACTCTTCGAAGTTGCGTAAGATCATATCAAGAGAAAGTCTTACTTAGTCAACCGGACCAACAGGGCAAATTCTAGGTGTTGTCATGCATGGTTCCAGGTAAGCTTATCACACAAGGCATCGACACTTAAGTCAAACAATACTCCACATTTTCGCTAGTGTGCAACGGTCATCACAAGAGAATCGATTTGATAAATGGCTAATCACATCGAGATGCAAAAAGTTCACATATTATCTATGCAACTTCATTTGGCCTCATCGTAGTCATACATTCATGTTCGTTCGATTGTAAGCACTATTCAAGTTATCGATATTGATCGAAATCGAGACTCAAATTTGCCAAGGAACAGTCACATTCAACAGCATATAAAGGGTGGCAAAAATGTGTGAAAAATTCAAATTTTTCGGAATGGTCAAAATCATTTTGCAGAAAAGCAGTATTAACATAAACATCCACAGAAAAGCAGTATTACCACAATTTTAAACAGAACAGCCCAAATATAAACACAAAACACGAACAAAAGTAGCACACAAAAGGTGTGGGCCTCACCCCACCACAAACAAAAACATTTGTTCTCAAATGCAAATAAAATTATATCCAAAATGTAAATTAAAGGAAGACAGAGAGGGAGGTAAAGAAGGGATCATGTCTAAGCAGTTACTCCATCTCCTTGGGCATTAGTGCCCGGAGTGTTGTCATTCTACTTCTGGTTCTCTTTTTCTTTACGCTCTGCTTCAACTTCTGTAGCGATATTAGCCTCGATCATATTGTCCGACTTGTGAGCTGCCACAAAGGCGTGTATCGCATTGCTGATCCCTCGAGCCCATGAAGGGACATTAGGGTCGATGGGAATCCTCTTCCTCGAACTGGCTATCTTGTTCTCGCTCCGTGCAGTTCTTCTGAACTTTTGTGCTCTTATGTGTCTGGGTGGCATGTTTCTTTTTGCAGCTTTTGGTCTGGCCATGTCTGTAAAGTCTTCAGATAATGTTAGAACATATTTGTCAACCAAAACAATGACATTCAGCTGCAGAAAGACTAGATAGTCCATTCGGTGTGCCGCCGAATACCTTCGGTGAGCCACAAACAATCCACCGAAGGTCACAGTGCAGAAAGAGTTAGGGGTGCAGAGAAAGGGCGAACAAGAAAACCTTCGGCGAGTCGCCAAGTTCTCTTGGCGACCTTATTCTTCTCACCGAAAGTTACAGACGCCATAACAAATAAAGCATGATAATAAGGGAGAGATAGGGTAATTAGGTGAACCACAGACTAGTTCGGCGAGCTTGTCATAGCTCACCGAATTACCCAACGTGCCTACTTCTGACCTAACTTCTCAAAATCTGCCCCGCAACCCCCGAAAAGGCAATTTAAGCACAAAAAGCACAAATTCAACCATGACCCATAACATACGAATACAACTCATCACACCTTAACTCCACTCGATGCATTGGAAAACAAGATTTCACAATATAGGCAATAAAGGCGGGGTTATCGAAGAAAAATCGACACATAAACAATTAAACCCAATCAGGGAGGTTCAGCAGATTTCAACAAGTTCACAATATTTGCAAATGAGCACAATTTTGACAAGATAATCATGGGATTAAGGAAGATAACCTTTTGTGTTGATTAAATAGATAATGAGATGCTAGGAAGCATTGTAATCCGACTCCAAGCACCAACCAATCAACCAAAATACTCCGAGAATGCAAGTAATATAAAACTAGAGTGCAGGTGTGAGTTTGGGCATGTGAGAAAGTGAGGGAAGGAAATGAAGTTGAAAACTTTTAAACCTTTGGTTGAAAGACCGTCCAATTTTTGCCCATTCGGCGACATTAGTCAAGCTCGCCTACTCACTCGGCGGAACGCCGACTGTTTAGTTTCTTCGCCAAAATCTATAGGACCTTTGGTTTACGGGGGATCCAAACAGCAGTTTCCTTCATGATCACCGACATGATCGGTGATTCGCCAATAATTTCCAAAGCTCGCCGAGTTTTACAGACTCCAATGTTGAAGATGTCTGGAGTCAAATGGTGGATAACATCGGATTCACCAACCCCTTTGGCGACTCGCCAACTGGATCTATTGCCCGCCATCCTTCACCTTTTCGAACACTTCTCATATTTTAACCTGTGCAAACAACACACCATTATTTTACCACGAAATAAATAAATAAATAAAAACAATTAAAGGGGTTTTGGGTTGCCTCCCAAACAGCGCCTTAGTTAACATCGCGGCACGACGCAAGTCCACCTTCAAACCTCACTTTTGGGGTTAGCCATAGTATCGCTAGGCAAACCCCCTTGCTGTCTCGGATTGAGGTGAGACAATCTATGACCCATTTAGGTCTCCAACTGCTTGATTGAAATAGAATGGGAGGTGACGGTCTGGCTAAGGGTAGAAACATCTTTTTTCATGCCTTTAAACATTTTGTCTGACCCTTCAACATTGTTGAGGATACACGAGAGCATATCCTCAGACCTACCACCTTCCGAATCCTAGGGCTTCTGGCGCTCATGGGGAGGCACATATCTATCTTTCTCCACATCTTTCCAGTTCGGATTTCGGTCCCTCCATTCACGATCTCCATGCTTCCAGCCATCGTCTCTATCCCAGCCTTGGTTACCACACTGCATTGGGTAGTTTGAACGATATCCGCCACCTTGATTTGATAGAAAATTTACCTCCTCGTTATATAGGGCTTCAAATTTCATCTCTTCAAGATTTACACACCCGACCCCCACAGCGTTGACACTATGGGAACCAATCCCCATGACATTTTTGGATAGAATGTCAAGTTGTGTCATGATTTTGGCCATGTTTTGGTATCTCTTATTGTCTTTTTCAATCTACTCCTTAGATAGCTTGAATGTGAGAGGGGATACTTGGTCCTCGCGAGTGTACCACGCTCTGTTGATGGTTGTCATACCATGTAAAAGTTGGGCTGCTACTGCATATGGCTGCTGCATTAAGCCTCCAGGTGAGAGTTGGTCAGCGACACCTTTGTTTACCGAATCCAAACTCCAGTAAAAGTATTGAAGTAGCACGTTGTCCGGCAAATCGTGGGTTGGGCATTGCAGCACCAACTTTTTGAACCTTAGCCAAGTTTCGTGTAGAAGCTCTCCTTCTAGACGTTTAAAGCTCTGGATGCTATCACGCAGTAACATCATCTTCGAGGGAGGGAAAAATTGCACTTGAAATGTTGTTACCAACTCCTCCCAAGAAGTGATGGATTCACGTGGTACCTCGGCTAGCCACTTGCATGCCTATCCCATCAACTAGAAAGGGAATAGCCTCAACCGGACCGACTCCTGAGAGATGTTTTTGAACTAGAATGGTCCGCACATATCTACAAAGTTTCAAAGATGCTCGTGAGGATCCTCATGAGCCAGTCCGCTGTAAAGTCCCTTTAGGTGCAAGAGTTACAACATGGTGCTCGTTATGTGGAACACTGCAGTTCCCTCGGCTGGGGGTAAACGGATGGCACCAACACCTCCCATGAGATGGGGGCCATTAATGTTGGGCTCTTAGACATCGTTGAGATTTCCGATGTTGTCTTGGTGGCCTACCTGGCCAACGTTGCTACCATTAACACTCATGCTTTCTCAAATATTCACACAACAAACAAAACAAAACTAAAAATTAGGTAAGTAGACTACAACTTAGAAGAATGGAAATTCTACTAATCTAAGAATTCTCAAATAACACCACTCTCCGACAGCGGCACCATTTTGATGTTTGCATAATCAAGACACAACTTCCGATGCAAGTGTCTACGATCGTACAATAGTTTACTAACCCAACCAAGGGTTGGGATCGTTCCCAAGATAGTGGTTTTGAGAATTAATACAAAAATAAAACTTAGATCTAACTAGTCGTAGCTAAAGACATTTACGATTAACAACATTGTAAATTAAAGGGGGACACAAGAGTGTTAATTAACAATGGGGTTTTTTTCACTAGTGAGTAAAAACAACAAAATAAACAAGGATTTCTAAGCAATGAGAGGGGATCCTTGGGATCTGACGGGAATACAAATTAAGCTAGATTATTGGGTACATGCTTTCGATAGAAGATTCATAGAATAATTATGACTAGGCTAGATTTTAAGGGGAATAAGCTCCCTCTCGAGCAACTTACCCCGTTTCAAGCGGGTTCCTCTCGGACACCCACTTGCAGCATGAAGAACAACCTCCTCCTTAACCCACTCACTCTCTCGAGCTGAGTGTGTGGACATGGGACTAGGGTTCACTATCTCGAGCTGAACCTCATGTCAACCACTCGAACTGGCCATCAATTAGTGGTCTTAGTTTTATGACCTCTCTCTCGAGCAAGCCAAAAACACATATATGAGATTATATTTGCAACTACAACCTCATTAAGTTCATCCACAACCACTAAACGAAATCACAATTAAACTACCATTAAACTATCAGCAAGCAACACCCAACAATTATCTTAACCCATATTCGCTAAATCACACCCCAAGAATTGGAGTTTTTAGCCACACATGTATAAGAGATAGAAATCTATAGAAAATTGAGATTGCATTCAACTCGGTATGAAGATTTATTTCTTGATACATGCCAAAATCAAAGAATCCAAGAGACTCAAATCCAAATCTTGAAGATGAAACCCTTTGGATCTTCATGTTTTCAAAACCCTCTCAAGCTTAGAGAAAAAATATCAAAAATTACTATTCTATATGAAAAATATAATAATTGTTCGACACTTGAAACTACAATTCTAACTAGTATTTATAGTTTTCACAGATTTGTGTTGCAGCGGATCTTTTAGAGTCGTTAGTCGGAATCGCCGATTAACTCAGCGATTCGCCCTTTGGTTTAGTTCATTGTCGTTTTGCACCTACCTTCAACATCGTCCTGCTCTGGGTCATTGGATGACATGGTACTACTTCATGGAACTTCTTGACGATTTGCCAACTGCTCCCTTTTTCCGCCGACTTGATCCTTTCCTTCAGGGCTCAGCACACTGGAACAAAAGGCGAAGTAGGACCCTTCGGCGACTCTCCAAGTGGACTCGCCGATCCTCAGGCCTTCATTTCTTCATTCTTTTCAGCCTTTTCATTCCTTTTTGCGACGTAGTGTCCATGCTTTCCTTCAAACTCCAAATACCTGAAACTTAAAGGTTTTCATGAGATATTGAGATAAATTAAGCATTTGAGGACACAATTTTTATTAAAATATAGCACTAAATGAGTCAAATTTGTGGACTCATCAGTCGTGACAAACTCCCCTGGGTCGTGAGATGGCGTACTTGACCCTCAAGGGGTCTCATACATGCCCTTAGCATAATCATAACATAAGATAATATAAAAGTTTGGAAAAATTAAAAACTTCTTTAAACCATACAATTGAAAACGTTTTCATAAGCAAGCAGAAGTCTTTACTAAAACTTTGTCTCAAACCATCTATTAAACTCTTGAATAAAAGTCTTGGGACGCATCCCATACAAATGTCTAAAACATAAAGAAATGACATAAAGGGAACATAATGGGTTTGTCCTAGAATCTATGAGGACTCACCAATTCTTCAACTCTTCCTGCACCTTAGCAACCTAGCCTCCAAAGCAACTCAATCTCTGAAACCCTACATTTGATTAGAATGTAGGCAATATGCATTAGTACAAAATGTGCCAAGTATGAAAGCTAGCACAACATAATAAGAGCATCTCAAAATGGTTAGTCAACATAAGACTTAAGCATAAGAGATAATCGCATAGTCATAGCATAATCTCCAACATAAGCATCATATAATCATAAGTCAACATAAGACATAACAAATGATAATAGGAGATACATCATGTTGATAGCATAGCCCTTACTTAGACTTTTCATAATTACATACTTCAACCTTTAGTCTTTCATAATACAAGAGAACTACTTCACAAGCCACCTCAAAGTATGCATGTGCAAGGCAATGATAGCATCCCATAATACCATCCAAGTTAAGTACCTCTCTTTTGTCATTCTTGGGCATAGTCTACATTCATAGACAAGACCTAGGTTTTCATGTCATAAGAGAACTTATACTCCTAAGTAACCTCAAGGCACACTTGTGCAATGCATGAGTGGCATCCCATAATACCACTCACACTAAGCATATTTTGAAGTCACTCTATTCATGCTTACTAATCATAATTGTCATTATTGACCTACTTCATAAAGACAAGGAACTATCATCTTGAGTCAATCATATCATGGAAGGCAACTATAGCAACAATCCAAGCTAAGCATACATCACATAAGAGGACACTTCATTAGTAGCTTCAAGTCATACTTGTGCCATATATGAATGGCATCCCATACTACCACTCACACTAGGTACTTATTTAGGCTATCTTACTCAATGATAACTATTTATCATACTAGAGTATCAAAGAATAGCACTCTAGTAGGCTAGACCTAACTACCATGGAAATACACACTAACATGCAATCCATGCTATCCAAGGAAGAATACAAGTATTCAAACCTAGCTACCATACAATATGATGCAAGCTACCCTTAGGAGAGTATGAACCCTCAACCCTAAGCTATCCTTAGGAGAGTATGAATCCTCAATCCTAAGCTACCATGAAATGGTCTTGGCCTAACCAAATCAAGCTACCATGAAAGCATCCTTGCAATGCTAGTTCAAGCTACCCTTAGGAGAGTATAGGTCCTCAATCCTAGGCTACCATGCCTACTCTAGTGCAAGCTACCATGAATAGCATCCCACAAATTCTAATTCAAGCTACCATGAGGAGCATCCTTGCAATGCTAACTCAAGCTAATCTTAGGAGAGTATGGTTCCTCAATCCCAAGCTACCATGAGAACTTCTAACTCATGCTACATAAACAAGCTACACATTAAGGAACCATATATCACAACTTCAAGCTATTCTATTCTAACATGCTTTGATTCATTTTAGGTTTTTAACCTTTCATTCTAAAATCATTCTATGTGAGAAGACCTTTCACATTCTACTTACATGCATACATTTAGTACAAGATAGGTCATGTGGGTAAAAGCCTTCCACAACAACTCTAACCTCTAGAGTATAATTCATATGCAAGCTACTCATCATATTAGACTTACTCTATAAGCCCTAGTTATAAACATTATGACTTCAATCCCTACTATCAAGCTTTACTCCACAATCATCATACTAGACTAGACCACAAGACATATTGTCACAAGCCTTTATCGTAGGCAATTCTATGCATAATTCATCATAAAGTCCCAAATTCTATCATTACAATTCATGGTCTATCATACATGCATAAGTCTACTTCAATTCATGATTTCATATTTCCATTCTTGAGTAAGTTCTGTATATGATAACAATTCTAGAAGATCTATCAAGAATCATCAATTTCTCATCAAAACGCATAAACCCACATACTTTGATTTCTAGGGTTAATAATGGAATTCATATAATTTCTTCATAATACCATGAATCAACACTAAATTAATCATATATAAGTATTATCCAACCATTTGGAATCATACCCATCTAAAACCCACACATTGGAAGTGTGGGTCTTCACGGATCCCTTCATAGACCGTGGTCAAGACCACTGGTCGTCAAGGTGGTCGTGAACCCTAGGTAGTGCATGGCCAAGGTTGGGCAGCCTTGGCCTATGGCTTAGGCTTTGCCCCCTTGCCATGGCACTTTCCCTTGCCTTCCTCACCCAAACCTTAGGTGGTCTTCTAAACTACGAGGTCTAACACGTACCTTGACTTTCAACCACTAAATTCCTCATGCTAAGCACGTAAAGTCTCATCTACGACCCTAATCCTCTACATCACACTTTAGAACCCTAGCTCTTGGATCTAGTTTGGTCTACTAGTTTCCAGGGTGTTACAACATCTCCCTATTGGGAACATTCGTCCTCAAATGAAGATTCTAAACATTTCTTAAAGGAAACGACGCTAGACTAGCATCTCATCATGCATACAATACATCTAAATTCACACAACCAAGGAGGAAAACTTCAACTCCAAGTTAAACATACTCAATGCAACACAAGCGAGTAAGAACTACATCTAACAACCCAAAATGCATGAAACTCTATGTCTATTCATTTTCAAGGAGGGACTAACATCTCCAAGCTAAAACATGATCAACACACATTCATGGAGCCTAAATGCAATTTACTCACAAAAGTCATTTATTTAAGAAGGAATCTTTCAACTCCAAACTAAAGCATGCTCATATAATCATCTCATGAAGTCTATATGCAACTCTTGTCAATGTACTACAACATGAGGAAAACAATGCATATAAGGAAATCATGGCAACATACAATCACATAATGACCTTATTAGATAGGCACACTATCTCCCACTTGGGAGTAAGCCTACACAAGCTCTTATAAACATGATTCATAACATAAGGCAACAATGAAGCATCATTAATACAAGAGACCACTTCAAGTCCATCATAACAAGTCACAAAAGACAAGAAATCCAGAAATTTGCTAAAGCATAAAACATATACCGGAAGGGACATGAGGAGATCACTCTTGATCTTCTCTAGATTGGAGAGCATAAAACCTATTCTTCTTTTGAGGCTCCACATCCTCACTACTAGTGGCAACTTGCTTACCCTCTCTTCTTGTAGCCTTTGCCTTTAGGCAGTCTTTCTTCATGTGGACACTCTCACCACAACTATAGCAACCTTATCTACCGGCTAAACACCTACCCTCATGCCTCTTACCACACCTAGTACAAGTGGGGCCATGGGGACTCATTACTTTTCCCTTGTGGCCTAGAAGTAGACACCCTCTCATCCTTATGCTTAGGAGCATTAGAAAAGCCTTGTCCAAAAAACTTTTGTCGATTCCTAGAGCGACCATGTCCATTGGACCCATCATGAAAGGACTTATCACCATCCATCCTAAACCTCTTTTTCTCCCTAGCTTTCTCTTCCTTGAGTTTTTCATCTTCCATTTGTTCGGCATGAATCATGAGGCGTGACATATCCATATTATCAACAGGCATTGCCATACGGCATTCTTTGGCTACCATGTCGAACACACCTGACAAAAACTTATTCATCTTATCTCTCGAATTTGACACTATGGATGGAGTATACTTAGACAAAAAAGTAAATTTCAAGGCATACTCCTGGACACTCATGTTACCTTGCTTAAGATTGATGAACTCTTCCAACTTGGCCTCCCTCAACTCCCGAGGAAAGAACCTATCAAGAAAGGCTAGTTTGAACACTTCCCACTCAATTGGGCCCGCTTCTACCGGCCAAGCATCTTTCCATTGCTCATACCATATATGGGCAACATCTTTTAATTAATAAGCAGCTAGCTCCGCTTTTTCTATAGAAGTCACCCCCATGATAGCAAGTGTCTTATAAACCTCTTCTATGAACCCATTCGGATCCTCTTCCACCTTGGAGCCACTAAATTCCGAAGGATTCATCCTCAGAAATTCCCTTACCCTAGAAGCACACATCCCCCTTATTGGGTTTGCCGGAGCCACCACCTCTCTATTGGCTTGCGTCGTCAAGGCTTGAGCCAATAATTGCATAGAAGCCCTAAACTCTGCAAGAGTGTCATTCTCAATTGGAGGGTCATTTGGAGCTTGAGGAGGAGCTTCGTTTGGAACTTGGGGAGGAACCTCTTGTTCTCCATTGTCTTCCTCATCCCTCCTATCATTAGCCCTAGTATTAGCCATAACTTGAAAAACCATAGGGCAAAGATTAGGAGAAAGACCTACTAGATCTAAACTCTATAACACGACTTAGAAAATAAAGAAATGAGATTTCCTAAACATCCAATAGCCTCCCATTCATAAATGTGGCACGCTTCACATTTATGAATAAGACTCTACTAGACATGGTTTTGAGACAATCCTAGAACCATTCTAAACCTTGTGCTCTGATTACCAAGTTTGTCACGACCCAGTGGTACCCTTGGGTCGTGACACATATAAACAACCTTGGTATCTAAGTACCCCATCTCCACATTAGGAGAGAGCCTCTATGGATTTCTTAAGTACCGCCTCTTTCAATTCCACCAAGATCGAATCAAGATATTGCTTAGCTTTCACATCATTTACAAAAGATGATTTGGAACCATTATGAACCATGACACCACCCTTGTCGGATTCTACCAATCGAACACCCAATTGGACCAAGATATGCAAATCTAGTGCCAACTGCTTCCTATCACCTTCAATATGAGCTAAACTACCCATAGATAACCTACTAAGGGCATCCACCACCACATTAGCTTTGTCGGGGTGATAAAGAACAGTCATGTCAAAAACTTTCAATAACTCAAGCCACCTTCTTTGACAAAGATTCAAAATTTTTTTACTAAACACATATTGCAAACTCTTATGGTTGATGAAAACATCAACATGAACCCCATACAAATAATGCCTCTAAATCTTTAAGGTAAATACGACTGACACTAATTCAAGGTTGTGAGTAGGACAATTATTCTCATGAACTTTAAGTTGCCTTGAGGCATAGGCAATCACTTTACCATTATGCATAAGCACACATCCCAACCCAACTCTAGAGGCGTCACAATATACCGCAATGCCATCCGTACCTTCTGGTAAAGTCAATACCGAAGCGGAAGTGAGTCTATCCTTAACTTTTCTCACAAGCATCCGACCATATAAACTTAGCCTTCTTTTGAGTCAAGGCCGTCAAAGGATAAGCAATGGAGGAAAATCCCTCAACAAACCTTTTATAATAACTTGCCAAACCCAAGAAGCTTCTAATATCTGTCGGTGATAGAGGTCTAGGACAACTCTTAACTGCATCCATCTTAATCGGATCCACCTCAATACCCTTGCTTGAAACAATATGGCCTAAGAAAGTCACGTACCATAACAAAATTTCACATTTGCTAAACTTCACAAAAAGTTGTTGAGACTTGAGGATTTGCAATACGATCCTCAAATGATCAATATACTCATTCTCACTTCTTGAATAGATCAAAATATCATCGATAAACAAAATCACAAATATGTCAAGATATTGTCTAAGCACTCGATTCATCAAGTCCATAAACGCCACCGGAGCGTTAGCCAAACCAAAGGACATCACTAGAAACTCATAATGACCATATCGGATTCCAGAAGACATTTTTGGAATACCTTCTTCTTTCACCCTCAATTGATGATAACCCGATCGAAGATCAATCTTAGAGAAATAACTTACCCCTTGAAATTGGTCATATAAATCATATATCCTTGGGAGAGGATACTTGTTCTTAGTGGTTACCTTGTTCAATTGTCGATAATCAATACACATACGAAGGGACCCATCATTCTTCTTAACAAACAAAATTGGAATACCCCATAGAAAAATACTTGGTCGGATGAAACTCTTATCCAACAAATACCTCAACTTCTCTTTCAACTTCTTAAGTTCCGTCGGAGCCATTCTATAAGGAGGAAAATAAATAGGTTGCGTATCTGGGAAAAGGTCAATATCGAAGCCTATTTCCCTTTCGGGAGGAATACAGGGTAGATCATCTGGGAACACTTCCGGAAACTCATTCACACCAAGGACCAACTCAAGACTAGGTGTTTCGAAATCCATATCCCTCACCCTAACTAGATGGTACAAACAACACTTAGAAATCATCTTTTTAACTTTAAGACAAGAGATAAGCTGGCTCTTAGACATAGAATTCCCCCATTTCACTCTATGATAGGCTCATTTAGAAACTAAAATTTGACTACCTGAGTTCTACAATCGATAGAAGCATAACAAGAGTGCAACCAATCCATACCAAGGATAACATCAAAATCTAACATATCGAGCTCTACCAAATAAACAAGAGTAACTTTATGGGATAAGGAGATGGGACATCCTCTATAGACCCTCTTAGCCACCAAAGAATCACCAATAGGTGTAGAGACAGAAAAAGGTTCTAATAACACATCAAACCTCATGAACACATAAGGTGTCACAAAGGAAAAAGTAGCTCCTGGATAAAGCAAAGCATACACATCTAATTGAAAAACTTTCAACATACTAGTCATCACATCTGGGGAGTTCTCTTGATCACCTCTAGTTTGGAGAGCATAAAACTTGTTCTGCTTAGGAGCACTTGCACCTTAACCACTTGGACCGGATGATGGGTAGGGTTGAACCCTACAGTGAGTATCTCTATCATTCTGAGCAACCGAAGGACAATTCATTATCTTCTTATCCGTCATTCCACACCCAAAGCAAGCATTGGAACCTGCTAGACACTTACCCTCATGATTTCTTACACATTTGTCACAAGTAGGAATCAAGGACCTATTACCATCCCATTGAGGTTTAGGGTTAGACACCATTTCATTGTTGGACCTTGGAGGAGCATTAGAAAAACCTTTTCCTGAGAACTTTTTTCAGAAACTTGAACGACCCCGTCCACCGCACTTAAAATGTGAATAGTTACCATCATCCAATCTTGCCCTCTTTACATCCCTAGATCTTTCCTTGAGATTTTCTTTCTCAATTTGTTGGGCATGCACCATAAGGTGAGAAATGTACATGTCATGAACAAGCAAAGCGGTGCGGTATTCTTTGACTACCAAGTCGGACACACCCGACACAAACTTACTTATCGTGGCCATACGATCTGCCACAATAGAAGGAACATACTTAGATAGTTGAGTGAACCTCAAAGCGTATTCCCTGACAGTCATATTTTCTTGCCTAAGGTTGATGAACTAAAGGACCTTGTCCTCTCTCATCTCTAGAGGGAAGAATCTATCAAGAAAAGCACATTTTAAATGAGGGTTTTTGGGGATAAAAAAATACTTATATAGGTGGTATAGACTTAGGAAAAATGACACCACTTCAATTTAATTAAAACTGTAAAAGACCCTTAAGCCCTCAACTTAGCCGTCCCAAGAGACCTACCCATGAGACCCCGCTGACGGACCGTGGATGGACCTACAGCCCGTTGTGGTTGGGTGTGGTCTAGATGGACAATCTGGGCCATCGACGACTCCCTAACCATGAGCCGTGGACCCATCCACGTGGCATGGGTCCTAACGTGGTTTTAACTTAGGCAATTTTCAAGGTGTCCACCCACGAGGCCACCCAAGAGGTATGGTCTCACCCACAGGATGTAGTTGGTCCCTGGGAGGTGACATCTTGATGTTTTTAACATGCTATGCCTTCTACTCGAATCTGGGGTGTTACAACTTGGTCTAGGATAGTTCGGAAGAAAACCTCCTGCCTCATTTTCTAAGATTTGTACTTCTTCACTATACAAGGCCTCAAAATGACCTACATCCGGATTCACTACACTAACTCCTACCACATTCACATCCTTAGAACCACTCCCAGGACATGTTTCTTCAATAGGTTTATTTGGGTCATCATCTTGGTCATGTTTTCATCTTGTTTTTCATTCTTTTCCATTTGTTCCTTTGTCATCCCGAAGTTCAAAGGAGACACCTGATATTCCCTAGTGTACAAACCATGGCTGATTTTTTTCATCTCATCAATAAGGGTAGATGATATGTTAAAGGGTTGTTGCATGATTCCTCCTCGAATGATATGGTCTGCCACACCCTTGTTAACTGAGTAAGGGCTCCAGTAGAAATATTATAGCATTACATTGTTCGGGTGTCCATGAAGTGGACATTAGAGCGGCAACTTCTGAAACCTCAACCATGTCACATGAATAGGCTCACCATCCACTCTCTTAAAGTTCTGAATATTATCCCTCAACTTCACCATCTTCGACGAAGGGAAAAACCTTACATAAAACACATTAGTAAGTGATGAGTCCGAGATTTGGACTCATTTAGGGGGGTTTTTATATAGATTTAGTGTCCTCAAATCCTTATTTCATGCCAATAACTTATGTAAAACCCTTGATTTCCAGGTATATGGATTGAGGAACAAAGCAAGGACACTAATTTGCAAAAAGGAACAAAGTGAGCTAAAAGAATGAAGAAAGACAAGCCTGGTGATCGCTAAGTCCACTTGACGAGTCGCCGAATGGCTACTTGACCGCCTAAAGTTCCAGTGTGCCAAGCCCTGAAGGAAAGAACCAAGTTGGCAAGAGAAAAGAGCAGTCGACGAATCGTCGAGTGGTTCTGCGATGTAGTGTTAGATCACCAAAGATACAGACCTTGAAGTTACTGAATGCCAAGGCAGAAGGGCAATGGAAGTGACCAAAAGGCGGCTTGTCGAGTGGTTCGGCGAGCCCGACTTACTTCACCGAGTGACTCTTCGCAGCATATTTTTGGTGACTATAAATACATTATTGAACATTTAGTTTAACATCTGAGGTCATATATTTTTGATCAATTTTAAGTTTTGAACTGAGAGACAAGTTTTCTCTAGTTTTTCCTAAGCTTTGATGAATTGAAGCAGGTCTTTGAGATTCTTCGAATTGGAGCATCGTAAGGACGAATCTACTCTTACCCAATTGATGGATAATCAATTTGGTAACAATTTTTACCTTTTTATGATGTCTAGCTAAAAGCCCAATTCTTGGGGTGTGATTACGTGATTATGGGCTGATTTAGTTTATCGGTATTGCTAATTGTTAGTTTAAATGCTATTTAGAAGTGAATTTAGTCATTAGTTGTGGTTTAATTTAAGAATTTTAGTTGCAAATGCAGTTCTAATTTTGTGTTCTTGGCTTGCTCGAGAGAGAGAGAGATTTTAGAACTAAGGTTTTTGATTAATGGTTAGTGGGTATTGTGTTGACATGGGTTCAGCTCGAGAGGGTGAATAGACTAAGGTGTGGGCTGTTCTTATTTTGCATTCTGGTTGATGTTCGAGAGAATTCAACTTGATTAGGGGTAAATTGTTCGAGAGAAAGTTTATCTCCTCTATAATCTAGCTTACTCACTAATATTGTAACACCCCCTTAAGTCTAATGAACTAAACTAGAACCTAACGTGTAGTCTAGTAGCCTAATGAAGTCTAACGTAAGGTTAAGGTCCTAAAATAATGTTCCTCACTTAGTACTAGGGTTCTAGTGCCTAAATGTCAAGGCATGACTCCCCTAGGAGCCCTCAAGGGCCCATGGGAAGGACCCAAGGGAGGGTCCAAAAAGCTGTCCAAAACAGCCTCATTCACGAAGAGGCAACCTATGAGGCGTCGGTTGACTCACACCCCATAGGTGGGGGTCGTGACTCAACACTTGTTTTCTACCAAGGATCCTCCAAACTACCTAGACACAGCACCAATCCACGAGTGTGCAGTACGGAGCATGGACTGATTCACGCCTTGTGGATTGGTCTCGTAAGTTAAGACTTAGTCTCCTCAAAAAAGCCTCGCGCCACCCCTCTCTAAGACAAACCATGAGTGACCAGTACGGTATGTGGTTTGGACCACGCCCCGTGAACGGGGACTAGTGGATGGTGGCTTGGGTGGACTTCCTTAGGTCGTCTAAGTGGGGGTAGTTTAGTAACTTCCTAATTAATTTGTTTAAAGGTTAGGACGGTTATAATTAGTTAGTTCAAGTATATTATAGTATTTTTAGGTATTAAAACAAGTCTTTGACCCCTCAAAACTCATAACTCAAAAATGAAAATCCACTTCCCTCCCAAAGTTCTCTCTAGGACTCCATTGAAGAACCAAGTCAAAGTTCAAGCTAAGTCACCAAGAACAAGTCTTTCTTCTCAAATTTCATGAGGATCTCAACTTAAGGTATGGATACTCTTCATCCTTGGGTAGCTATCCCCCAAGAAGTCCCTTCAAAGTGTGTTTCTAAGACTTCCAAAATTTAGGGTTTTACTCCAAACATGGGTCTTCTTCTAAAACGATTTCTATTGTTCAATTAAGATTTTTTATGATTGATTTTTATGGTTTATGGTTAGATTGTTGTAGTATTGATGGTTTTTGATGATAATACCTCTTAGACCCATGGTTCCCTTTTCTTCCTAAATTGTGAACTAAGTTGTGTCTTGATTGGCCATGGAAGTTGGTAATTGATTATATTTATGTTTAATTGATAATTTAATCATGAAATCTCTCTAATTATTATGGTAATTTTACAATGTTAGGGTTGATGTTGGTTCATGGCCTTGAAGGGCAATTAGCTAGGGTTTGTGTATGTTGATGTTGATTCTATATGACCATGTGAATTACTTAGACAATAATGATCCTATATCTAATGTTTTGGTATTGAAGTAAGATCCTTATCCCTATACCCTATACACTTGGTTATGTATGAAGTAGGTAGGTATGTTTACGATAAGCTTGTACTGTTGCTTGACAGGACATTCTAATGATCACACTACTATTACAATGTGAAAGGCTTACTCACACACTAATGATTCTAGAAGTGAAACGATCATTCTCACTTGAGGAAACCTTTGAGCTAATATGATGATACATTGACTTGAATGTCTAATACACTCTCTTATGACTATAAACCTAAGTAAAGGCTATTGGTAACTTTTAAAGGGAATAGTTCTTAGCACCGATAGGACATGAAAATGAGATGGGGGATTTTACGTTTAGCAAGTTCGGCTTCCCGATATAAGATATCTCATGGGATGGAAAACTTATACGTTTAGCAAGTCTGGGTTTCTATTAACAATCTCCTTGTCCCATAACTATGTGCCCACATAGGTCTTAGCTAATGGATCCACCTAAATAGCTAGAATGTACGTTCTACCTTAGGCAAGTAGAACACCTCTTTTCGGTGTGGGGGTAGAACACCGGATTCCATGTAGCTCACATGGTCTATGTCGATTAATGCAAGCTTTCCCTAAATGATAATGAATGAGCTATAGTAAGAACATGGACTTTAACTAGGGCTTCTTGAGGGGTATTACATAGTGTGAGTGGGGGTATGGGACTCCAATTAGGCATTGCACAAGTAAACTCTAAGAGGGGTTTTGGTAAGGTTCTCTTATATTGTAATGACTTATGAATAATGAATGGAAGATATGAATGGATGTTATAACATGAATGTCTTTACTTTTTTGTATATTGTTGGTAACCTAAATGTAATACTTAGCATTTGGTAGGGTTATGGGATCTTACCTTTGCAATGCACTAGTATGGCTTTTGGGTTGCCCATATGTTGAATTGGCCTATGTTTCTTCGTAAATGTGCATAATGGTTTCTAAACTTGACTAAATGAATGATTTCAACTAAATCCCTTTATGCATGTTTTAAGGATTTTGTGCATGGTGTCCATACTTAGTACAATTCATTGTGCTAACCCATATTTTCTACTTTACTATGAGTGTAGCGGCTTGGTGAGTCCTCAAGTTCGAGGACAAGTTTCCATTGATTCTAGTTTCTAGTTTACTTCCTATGTTTAAGACTATGTTGTATTTCCTATATTTGGAGACTTTATTGATGTAAGGGCTTAGGCCCTATTAGTACTCTTATGTCTTGATGGTGATGAGACTAGTCTAGTTCCTATTGTTCTTATATGAAAGAAGTTGACTCCTATTGTAAAAGTTTTTAATTTTCCATATTTTTGTATGTCTTTATGAGATGATGAATGCTAAGGGCTTGTATAAGACCATTTCTGGGTCAAGTACGCCGTGTTACGACTAGGAGTGCTCTTGGGTCGTGACAAATTTGGTATTAGAGCTTAAGGTTTAGAATGATTTTAGGCTAATGTCTCATGAACCACATCTAGTAGAGTCTTGTTCATGAGTGTGAAGTGCGCCACACTTATGAATGAGAGGCTATAAGATGCTTAGGAACTTTTCACTTCTTTGATTATTGCTTAGTCGTGCCTTAGAGTTTTTACTATATAAAATCCCTTTTTCCTAACCTTTTTTTCTTGTGCATATAGGAATATGAATACAAGAAGGGCGAACTTAAGAAGAAGGGTAGAAGATATGGTGAATGATGAGGGAGTTCCTCCCCAAGGTCCTCAAGTCCCTCAAGTTCCTAATGATGAAGGAGATATGACCAATGTGGAGATAAGGACGTCTCTCCAAACTTTGACTCATGCTCTAACGGCTCAAGTCACTAGAGATGCTAGGGTCCAAGTGAATCCCAATGCAAGCACTACCGCTTCAAGGATTAGGGATTTCACAAGGATGAATCCCCCTACATTCTATGACTCCAAAGTGGGTGAGGACCCGCAAGGGTTCATTGATGAAGTGTTTAAGGTACTTGAAGCTATGGGAGTGTCTCCAAGAGAGAAGGCGGAACTAGCCGCTTACCAATTGAAGGTCGTGGCTCAAGTGTGGCATGAGCAATGGAAGGAAGAGAGATCCATTAGAGCGGGTCCGATTGATTGGGGAGTGTTTAAGACGACATTTCTTGATAGGTTTTTCCCCCTAGAACTAAGGGAGAGGAAGATGTAAGAATTTATCAACCTCCGCCAAGGAGGCATGAGCGTGAAGGAGTATAGCCTCAAGCTCACCCAATTGTCTAAATATTCCCCAACTTTGGTGGAGGACTCTAGGGCGAAAATGAACAAATTTGTTATAGGGATATCCGAGCTTGTGGTCAATGAATGTAGGTCGACAACGCTTATTCCAACCATGAACATCTCACGTCTTATGGTTCATGCAGAGCAAATTGGGGAACAAAAGCTCAAGCAAGTGGATAGAAGGTGAAAAGGGCAAGAATTGAAGATGGTAATTCGTCTAAGGGTAGATTTGAGATTCAAGGAAAACAAAGGTTTAAGAAGAGGTTTTCTAATCAAGGCACTTTTAGCACTCCTAATGTCAACAAAGAGAAGGTGCCTACTCCAAGGCCATGAGGTGGTAGTGGAGGTGCTTCTTATGTTGAGAGATCTACTTGTACAAAGTGTGGCAAAAGGCATGATGGCAAGTGCCTTGTTGGCACGGATGGGTGTTTTAGTTGCGGTAAGAGTGGCCACATGAAGAGGGATTGTCCTATGCTCAAGGTTCAAGGGAGAGAGGGCAAGCAAGTCCCTCCTAGTGGCTCCAACTCCGATGCTCCCAAGAAGAATCGCTTCTATGCTCTCCAATCTAGGAGTTATTAAGAGGGGTCTCCGGACGTTGTCACCAGTATGCTGTAAGTATTTTCCATTAATGTTTATGCATTATTAGACCCCGGTGCCAACTTATCTTTTGTTACCCCTTTAGTGGCTACGAAATTTGATGTAATCCCCATAAAGTTAGAGGAACCTTTTCCGATTTCTACCCCTATAGGTGACTCAATTGTTGCTAGAAAGGTTTATAAGGATTTTCCTATTTCCTTGTCTCATAGAGTCACTTTGGTTGATTTGGTAGAATTAGATATGTTGGACTTTGATGTCATATTGGGTATTGATTGGTTGCATGCTTGTTTTGCTTCCATTGATTGTAGAACAAGGGTTATAAAGTTTCAATTTCCAAATGAGCCCATTGTAGAATGGAAGGGGGGAAACTCAATTCCTAGAGGTCGTTTCGTTTCAGATCTAAAATCTTGGAAAATGATTTCTAAAGGGTGTATCTACCATATTGTGAAGGTCAAGGATCTTGAGTCCGAGATTCCTCCTTTAGAGTCGGTCCCCGTAGTAAGGGAATTTCTAGAAGTCTTCCCTAATGACTTGCCTAGAATCCCTCCCAAACGGGAAATAGACTTCGGCATTGATCTTTTGCCGAATACACAACCCATATCAATTCCTACTTACTGGATGGCTCCGGCCGAATTAAAGAAATTAAAGGAACAACTCAAGGACTTGCTAGATAAGGGTTTTATTCAATCAAGCATATCTCCATGGGGTGCCCCGGTATTGTTTGTGAAGAAGAAAGATGGTTCACTTCGGATGTGTATAGATTACCGCCAATTGAACAAAGTCACTATAAAGAATAAGTACCCACTCCCTAGAATTGGAGATTTGTTTGACCAACTCTAAGGGGCGAGTTACTTTTCAAAGATTGACTTAAGGTTGGGTTATCACCAACTTAGGGTGAGAGGTGTTGACTTTCCTAAAATGGCCTTCTGTACAAGATATGGTCATTATGAATTCCTAGTTATGTCTTTTGGTCTAACAAATGCCCCGACGGCGTTCATGGATCTTTTGAATAAGGTATTTAGGCAATATCTTGATTTGTTTGTGATCGTCTATATTGACAATATCTTGATCTATTCAAGGAGTGAGGGTGATCATATGAAGCACTTGAGGTTAGTGTGCAAGTCCTCAAGGACCACCAACTTTATGCTAAATTTAGCAAGTGCGGGTTTTGGCTAAGGTCGGTTGCTTTCTTAGGTCACATTGTGTCAAGTGTGGGTATACAGATTGATTCGAAGAAGACGGATGCGGTGAAAAGTTGGCCTAGACCCCTAAGTCCCACAGATATTTGAAGCTTTTTGGGATTTGTCGGGTATTATAGAAGATTTGTAAAAGGCTTCGCATCTATTGCTTCACCATTAACGGCCCTGAAACAAAAGAAGTTCAAATTTGAGTGGACGGAATCTTGTGAGAAAAGCTTCCAAGAATTTAAGGATAGGCTCACCTCCGCTCCGGTATTGACCTTACCGGAGGGTACCGACGAATTCGTAGTTTATTATGATGCATCGAGAGCAGGGTTGGGGTATGTACTAATGCAACATGGAAAGGTTATCGCCTATGCTTCAAGGTAACTCAAGATTCATGAAAAGAATTACCCAACTCATGACATCGAGCTAGCGGCGGTGGTTTTTGCCTTGAAAATTTGGAGACACTATCTCTATGGGGTACACGTAGATGTGTTTACAGACCACAAGAGTCTCCAATATTTGTTTAGCCAAAAATATTTGAACCTCCGACAAAGAAGGTGGTTGGAACTTTTGAAAGATTATGACATGAGTGTCCTATACCACCCCGGAAAAGCTAATGTGGTTTCGGATGCCTTAAGTAGATTGTCTATGGGTAGTGTTGCTCATGTAGAAGAGGAGAAGAAGGAATCGGTTGGTGATGTGCATAGATTGGCTCGGTTAGGTTTCCAACTAGTGGATTCCACCAAGGGTGGGTTCATGGTTCATCATAGTTCCAAATCATCCTTTGTAGTTGATGTGAAGGCTAAGCAACACCTTGATCCTATTTTGATGGAATTGAAAGAATCGGTTCTCAACAAGTCTATTGAAGTTTTCTCCCAAAGGGGAGATAGGGTGCTTAGGTACCAAAGTAGGTTGTGTGTTCCGGATGTGGATGGTTTGAGGGAGAAAATATTAGAAGAGGCTCATGGTTCACGATATTCTATTCATCCGAGAACCACCAAGATGTATCGTGATCTACGGGAAGTCTATTGGTGGAATGGTATGAAGAAGGATATAGCGGGTTTTGTAGCCAAATGTCCTAATTGTCAACAAGTCAAGGCTGAGCACAGGAAACCGGGAGGTTTGCTCCAAGATATAAATATTCCCACGATTTATATTGTTCAATTAAAATTTGTTATGATTTATTATTATGGTTTATGGTTAGATTGTTGTAGTATTGATGGTTTTTTATGAAAATACCTCTTAGACCCATGGTTTCCTTTTCTTTCTAAATTGTGAACTAAGTTGTATCTTGATTGGCCATGGAAATTGGTAATTTATTATATTTATGTTTAATTGATAACTAAATCATGAAATATCTCTATTTACTATGGTAACTCTACAATGTTATGGTTGATGTTGGTTCATGGCCTTGAAGGGCATTTGGCTAGGGTTTGTGTATGTTGATGTTGATTCTATATGACCATGTGAATTACTTAGCCAATAATTATCATATATCTAATGTTGTGGTATTTAAGTAAGATCCTTCTCCCTATACCCTATACACTTGGTTATGTATGAAGTAGGTAGGTATGTCTATGATAAGCTTGTGGTGTTGCTTGTAAGGACATTCTCATGATCACACTACTATTACAATATGAAAGGCGTACTCACACACTAATGTTTCTAGAAGTGAAAGGATCATTCTCACTTGAAGAAACCTTTGAGCTAATATGATGATACATTGACTTGAATGTCTAATACACTCTCTTATGACTATAAACCTAAGTAAAGGCATTTGGTAACTTTTAAAGGGAATAGTGCTTAGCACTGAGAGGACATGAAAATGAGATGGGGGATTTTACGTTTAGCAAGCCCGGCTTCCCGATATATGATATCTCATGGGATGGAAACCTTATACATTTAACAACACCGGGTTTCTATTAACAATCTCCTTGTCCCATAACTATGTGCCCACATAGGTCTTAGCTAGTGGATCCACCTAATGTCACGACCCGGGATCACCCCCTAGTCGTAACCGGCGTACTCGACCTCGGAGAGGTCTAATACAAGCCTCTTAGCATTCATTCATCGCATAGACACTAAAACCATAAGGAATTAAAAACTTTCTTTACCAAGAAAACATTTCATAATAAAAAAATAAATAATAGCAAGCGGAAGACTTTCTAGACTTTATACATGATGTCTCAAAAC
>JAJOOF010000537.1:0-11480 GCA_029582545.1 Solanum lignicaule
AGATATATCAGTGATCCAAGTGTTTGAGAACTCTCTCAAATCACCAATTCTTTTCATCATCTTCACCCTTATCTCCTCAAGCATTGTGATTATTGTTTTATACCTTGCAGGCAGTATCCAAGCATTAAAGCTTTTTGCCATATTATTGTCCACAACATCACATTTGCTATAGTCTTGAAAATACTTCTTGCACCATGTATTCAAGTTGTACCATAAAAGATCATCCAAACATTCTTGTCCTAATTTCTTCATTGCCTGTATATTATCCTTCATCTCAGCTTCAAATGTGGATTTAGCAATCCTCCAAAACACTCTTCTTCTTTCAACTCCTTTCCAGTTTTTACACCAATTTGCAAGAACATGTCTTGCACATTTTCTGTGTTCAACCAGTGGCAATACATTTTCAACAACAATTTCTAGTCCCTAACAAACCAACATAACAGAAAAAGAATAATTAAAATGCAAAACTAAACAACAATAAAACAGTAAGATCAGTAAGATAATTACCTTTTGCATATCAGTAATGATGGATAGTTGATGCCCTTTTCCAAGGTCAAGATCATTCTTCACTAGTTCAAGAAACCATGTCCAGGTAAATTGATTCTCAACCTCAACAACTGCCCAAGCAATAAGTAGCATTTGATTGTTTTCATCTCTACAAACTGCCACTAACAGCTGGCCTTCACACACACCTTTGAGAAAACACCCATCAAAACCAATCAATCTTCTAGCACCTCCAAAAAATGCTTTCTTTAGAGCTTTGAAGTAAACATAAAATCCTTCAAAAAATTTCTGCCCAGTTTCATCTTCTTCTCCAACCTTCACTACACAAGTACTACCTAGATTACTCCTTAAAATTTCATCTTTATAATAAAAAATCTTACCATACTCCACAATCTGATCACCCATGATCTCTTGTAACACTCTAGTCCTAGCTCTTCTCATTGTTGTCCTACCAACATTAATATCCAACTTCTTTCTAATAATGTCTTTCAACAACACAATGTTGATGTTTGGCTGTTGAGTTATTCTTTTTTTTGTATTTAGTGGCCAAAAACTTTGAGTTGCAAAGATAGCTATGAGTTGATGTCAAACATTTATGGACAGGGTTGTATGTTTTAACAATGGCATCTCCACTAGTTTTATCCTTACTTGCACACAACAACCAAGGACAAGTCTCTTTACAACATATCACTCTAACTTTGCCAAGCTCATTCACATATTTTTCAATTTGAATGTGTTCTTGGACTGCATATCTTGTCACTGCCACTCTAAATTCTTCAATAGTTCCAAAAACCAGTCTTAATTCCCAAACAATCTTTTCAGAAGTTACATCAAACACAACTCTATTTGGGGTTTTCTTTCTCCTAACAGGTTTATGCATTACTTGATCAACCTCTTCACCAGCTCCCCAAACTGTTTCATCATCTATTTCAAAGCTAGGAGCTTCATCACTTAGATAGTAAGGTTCATCACCTCCTAGCTTACCAACTAAGCTTTCCTTAATACCAATATTTGTCTCATCATACCCTATATCTGGACCTTTTTCATCAACATTAATCTGATCTGAATTAGTGCCTCTACTTCTCCTTTGTGACCTTTTGAAATGCCTCTTGGATGCCCTTATATCTATATACTCTTGATGGACATCACTGTCAACCTCAGTATCTTCATTAGTATTCCCTTCAGATCTTGATTCATCTTCTACTTCATCATCAGTTGGATCATCATCTATTATAGGATCAAATGAAGGTACAGAGGAAGGAGGAGGCACAGTAGAAGGAGAGGGTGGAGGCATAGTGGAAGGAGGAGGTACAGTGGAAGAAAAAGGCACAATAGAAGGAGATGGTGGAGGCACAGTAGTAGACTAGTCTTCAAATGGAGTGCTGGAAGTTTCAGAAGGACCAGTTGTAGGGATGGAAGGAAAAGTAGAAGTATGAGGCTGATTATTAGGGTTAGAAGCCTCATTAAAAGATCCCTCACCTACCCCACTATCACTCACATTGGGGACAAACTCCAATTCAAGTGGGGCCTGATTGGCTTCACTAACCCCATGAAAAACATACACCTCCACTGTATCCCCATCATTTATCATATTGAAATGGTTAAATATAACCTTATCATTATCAACAAGGACCAATAACCCATCCCACTTGATGAAAAAATCACAATCTACTGTATATCCTAGTTCCTTTATGTAGTCCCTCAACTCAAAATAAGACATCCTATCAACATCTACATCTAGGAATTCTGTCACATGCCCCTCAATATATTTAGGTGGGGGACCAAATTCTATTACCCCCCATGATACCATCTTAGAGTTATCAGAGTAAAAGCCATCCTGAAAAAGCATGTAACAAAGACAAACACAATTCAAACACACATTTCAAGAACAAACTCTAACAAGCAACAGTAGCAGTAGCACTAACATTTAGCCCAATCACTAACAGAACAAAAGACTGTTTACAAATGTATAATGTACAAATTGAAGTCTACAAATGTATAAGCCCCAACACTAACATTTAGCCCTAACAGTAACAATGAATGTATAAGAGACTAACAGTACTAACATTTAGCCCCATCACTAATAGAACAAAAGCACTAACAGTAGCAGTTGATAATGTACAAATTGAAGTCTACAAATGTATAAGAGAAAAATAATAAGATTCGAACTAAGTGGATAATATCAAACCCTAACCTAAAACACAATCACTAATAGTCGCACTAAGTCGATAACACAAAACCCTAATCACTAATAGTCGCACTAAGTCGATAACACAACACCCTAACCCTAACAGTAACAACGAAAAACTATAATATCCTAACAATATCCTAACAATGGCAACTATAGGAGGTCGATTCCAACACTTTTACTCTATAATAATCCCTAAAATCATAATAATCGAAAAAAGAGAAGATCTTTATCATATGATGTAAAGCCTAACCTGTTAGACCTTCAATCTCCAAGAACCTTCACCAAGACACATCAACAACGAGATTATCAACACCAACACGACGAGAAATCTTTTCTATTTCTTCAGATTTTAGGGAAAGTTGAGAAATAAGAAAAGAAAAGGAGAAATGACTTTTCTTCAAAGAACAGGGTCGGGTCGGATTGAATTCTATCACAGGGAGTGAGCAGCACGCGCCACTACATAGACGAGGGAATGGGTCAAAATGGCCCATTTAAAACTATATTAAATAGTTTTGTAGGGTGATAGGACACTTTGAAAGTTAAGGTGTCTTTATGCAAATACGGGACAACTTTGATTGTGTCTTTATGTCTTTACTCAAAAATTAATGAAATTATCAACGGGATATTCTAAACCAAAATTTTGAATGTTCACAACGGGATATTCTAAACCAAAATTTTGAATGTTCACAACGAGATATTCTAAACCAAAATTTTGACACATAACATATTAAAATCTCACAGCATAATTTTGTGAGCACTTGAACTCACAAATATCCAAAAATAATAATAAAGATGACCTTACTTTCCTAACAATCAAGAAGAAAAAGGCATGTTGCTTAATATATTTTTCAAAAAGATAGTCTTTCGGGTTGTATCCAAGTTTACGGTTCACAAATTTAATTGAAAGAAACTAAAAGAAAGAGTTATTACTTATTTATCAAAAGAATGAGTTATCACTACAGCAAAAATGATATTTAACGATAATTAATAGCTTAATTATCGTTAAATATGTATTTTCAGAGGCAATTGGTACTCTGTATAAATGTCCCTAAAGTCTATAGAACCATTGAATCCAATGACAATTAATTAATGTCGATAAAGGCTGTAGCACTCTTCGTGAACGTGCATATTTATTGCCGATAAAAAATATTTTTGTTATAGTGTATGTTGGACATTTGTTAGTTTCACGCAAACTTGATCTCTTATTATGCCCAAAAATAAGAGAAGAAGAAATATGACAAATTAATTAACTTGCAATAAAAGATGTGGACTAATTGTCTCTATACAAATATTTTAGGAATAGTGCAATGGCATACAAAATGTTTATACCTAAGAAAAAACAATCAAAATAATATATTAACTGTGGCAAGCAAGAGAGCAATCATTTTGTTTATTTTAACAAACTTCATCATTGGTTTCATATTAGTTATCAGATATTTGTTGTTGTGTGCTATCAAGTATAGCACAACCCACAAGCAATTTCCCCAAAAAGTGTATAAAGAAAACATGTAGAAAGGGATAAAAGAGAAGATAAATTTTCAATCATTCTCACTGGAATTTTGAACATAATTCAAAAAAAGACACCAAATAGCAAAAAGAAATTGCAATTGATACATGAATCACTATGATTTATAGTAAAAAAATTAAGTTTCATGAAATAGGAGGAAAAAAACTTTGAGAAATGAAACACACTTTATAAGAAGCTTAATTAATCTATATGAATTTGAAAAAAACATACAAATAATAGTGGCAGAAATAAAAGATTTGTTTACTAAAGAACCAAATGTAATGAATTCAACCATCAACCATTTCAGCAACGTTATGAGTTGTGCACTGATAGGTCCAAGAGTAGTAATGTCGCATTGCAATTGAAATCAATTTTATTTGTTTATATGAAGAAACCTGTAGAAAGGGACAAAAGAGAAGATCAATTTTCAATCATTTTTTGCTGAAACTTTAACAGAATTAAAAAAAAAAGGTCACTAAAATGGGAAAAATAAATTTCCATAGTTATATGAATCACTATGACTTATAGTAAAGATTAAGCTCCATGAAAACTATAAACATTATCGAATTCAAACATACTAAATCTAAGGGGTGATGCAAG
This sequence comes from Solanum lignicaule, assembly GCA_029582545.1. NCBI lineage: Eukaryota > Viridiplantae > Streptophyta > Magnoliopsida > Solanales > Solanaceae > Solanum > Solanum lignicaule. Next base: position 4,803 of record JAJOOF010000537.1, read on the forward strand.
CGTCAATTATCAATGGAGGGTTTGTATTAACTAATCAACAAAAATGACATAAATATGCATTTGATGACACTAATTTAATTAAAATAAACCCCTAAATGAGTCCAAATTGTGGACTCATCAACACCCCCAACTTAAACTTTTGTTTGTCCTCAAGCAAAACTCAAGTTCAGCAGTTCAAAAAGAATGTCTCAAACAGTGCTACACAAGACTCAATCATGAATGTACACAACAAGGCTCAACTTACTCATACAAGGATCAATTGTATACTCAAAGACTCAAGTTGTGACACACCATTATTAAAGATTCTCAAGCTCACTATACTTGCTTCAAATGCAAGTTCAAAGGTATTCAAATGCCCTCACACAAAGAATGATTCCATATTCACACATAATGGTTTAATCATTTAAAGTTCCGGAATCAAATGCAACGCTCACTCTCACAAAAAAGAACACAATACATGTTTTCACCCATAGTTTACCCATATTTTTCAATCAACAATTGTTTTAGCTCACTCAAGATGAAGAAGGTCTTTTCAAGGCTTGTAATGGGGCTGAGTGTAAATGTATGGTCATTTAGGCTCAGTGACTTCCATCCTCGTGAAATGTGGTGCTTTCAACACTCTCTTTCCTCTTCTTTCATCATTTTCTTTAGTGCTCATAAGTCATCCCATTATTCACTTTCCATAGATTGTTCAGGAACCCCATTTCTTTTGTACTTTATTCCACAACTTTTTCATTCTTTTTCTTTTCTTTCCCTTTTTTTATATAGAGGGGTTCCATTTTTCTCAAAACCATAGGTTAAAGGAGACTTTTCTTGCATTTCTTGACTTGCCTTCTCTTTTTGCCACACCCCCAACTTAAGCTTTTGGCCTAAGTTGGCTATTCAATCAACCACAAATCACGAGGATTATGGGTAGTGAATTTAAGAAAGGTCATGTTTTCATCAAGTTTCTTCAAAAGAAAGGTAAGGCTCAAGGGGTGTTCAAAAGAGGTTCACACACTCACAAGGTAGGCCACAAAAGAGGTATATGTCAAATTGGCTCACACTCTTCGAAGTTGCCTAAGATCATATCAAGAGATAACCTTACTTAGTCGATCGACCAACGGGGCAAATTCTAGGTGTTATCATGCATAGTTCACAGAAAGCTCATCACACAAGGCATCGACACCAAAGTCAAACAAGACTCCACACTCTCGCTAGTGTGCAACGTTCATTGCAAGAGAATCAATTCGATACTTGGCTAGTCACAACGAGATGCAAAGAGTTCACATATTGACTATGTAACTTCATTTGGCCTCATCGTAGCCGCACATTCATGTTTTTTCTATTATGAGCACTATTCGAGTTATTGGTATTGATCAAAACCGAAACTCAAATTTGCAAAAGAACAACCACATTCAATACATACAAGAGGTGGCAAAATATTTTCGGTAGGGTCAAAAATCATTTTCAATTAAAAACAAGGAGCCACAAGCTTAAACTTTCCACAAAAAGCAGTACAACACAAATTTAGCACAAAGCCCAAATAGATAAACAAAACAAGAGTCATAATCAGCACACAAAGGTGGGCTTCACCCCACTACAAATAAAAAAATATTTGTCCTCAAATACAAATAAAAACTATCCAACACTGAAATAAAGCAAAATAGAGAGGGAGGTAAAGAGGGGATCATGTCTACACAATCACTCCGTCTGTCTGGGTATCAGTGCCATGCATTTTATGCCTTTCATTCTCAGCACTTTCTACTTAGATATCTGAGAAGGGTTTTTCAAGATTTTAACGACATGACATTTTTTAAAAAGATGAAATAGTTATCTTTTCTTGATATTACAAAAGTAATAAATGAAATAAATAAATATCTTGGAAAAATAGTAGACAAATAAAATTAAACAGAAGATTTAATATAGTAATTTCAACAATAAATAAGAAGACACATAATTTTACTCATAAATCGCATTCGCATTCTCAGCTCTTTCTAGTTAGTTATTTGACAAGGGTTTTTTTCAAGTTTTCAATGACATGACTTTTTTTAAAAGATAAAATATTTATCTTTCTTGATATTATAAAAGTAATAAATTAAATAAATAAATAAATTTTAAAATATTATAAAAATAAAATTAAACGGAAGGGGTAATATAGTAATTTCAACAATAAATAAGAAGACACATAATTTTACTCATAAATCACATTCACTGAATGTTTCATGCCTTTCGTTCTCAACACTTTCTATTTAGGTATCTGAGAAAGGATTTTCAAGTTTTCAACGACATGACTTTTTTTAAAAGATGAAATAATAATCTTTTCTTGATATTAGAAATGTAGTTAATGAAATAAATAAATAAATTTTAAAAGTAGTTGACAAATAAAATTAAACAGATGGGGTAATATAGTAATTTCAACAATAAATAAGAAGACACAGAATTTTACTCATAAATCGCATTCGTTGAATGCGTTTTATGCCTTTCATTCTCAGCGCTTTCTATTTAGGTATCTCAGAAGAATTTTTCAAGTTTTCAACGACATGACATTTTTTTAAAAGATAAAATATTTAATTTTTATTGATATTATAAAAGTAATAAATGAAAAAAATAAAAATATTTTTAAAATATTGGAAAAAATAAAATTGATCGGAAGTGGTAATATAGTAATTTCAACAATAAATAAGAAGACACATAATTTTACACATAAATCGCATTCACCGAATTCATTTTATGTCTTTCCTTCTTAGCGCTTTCTATTTAGGTATCTGAGAAGAGTTTTTTAAGTTTTCAACGACATTACTTTTTTTAAAGATGAAATATTTATCTTTTCTTGATATTAAAATAGTAATAAATGAAATAAATAAATATATTTTAAAAAAGTTGACAAATAAAATTAAATGGATGGAGTAATATAGTAATTTCAATAATAAATAAGAAGAGGCAGAACTTTACTCATAAATCACATTCGCTGAATGTGTTTTATGTCTTTCATTCTTAGCGCTTTCTATTTAGGTATCTCAGAAGGGTTTTTCAAGTTTCAACGACATGACATTTTTTTAAGAGATAAAATATTTATTTTTTCTTGATATTATAAAAGTAATAAATGAAAAAAATAAAATATTTTTAAAATATTGGAAAAATAAAATTGATCGGAAGTGATAATATAGTAATTTCAACAATAAATAAAAAGAGTCGGAATTTTACTCTTAGCGAATGTGATTTATGTCTTTCATTCTTAGCGCTTTCTATTTAGGTATCTCAGAAGGATTTTTCAAGTTTCAACGACATGATATTTTTTTAAAAGATAAAATATTTATTTTTTTCGTGATATTATAAAAGTAATAAATGAAAAAAATAAAATATTTTTAAAATATTGGAAAAAATAAAATTGATCGGAAGTGGTAATATAGTAATTTCAACAATAAATAAGAAGACGCATAATTTTACACATAAATCGCATTCACCGAATTCGTTTAATGCATTTCCTTCTCAGCGCTTTCTATTTAGGTATTTGATAAGAGTTTTTTAAGTTTTCAACGACATGATTTTTTTTAAAAGATGAAATATTTATCTTTTCTTGATATTAGAATAGTAATAAATGAAATAAATAAATATATTTTAAAAAAGTTGACAAATAAAATTAAATGGATGGGGTAATATAGTAATTTCAATAATAAATAAGAAGACGCAGAATTTTACTCATAAATTGCATTCGTTGAATGAGTTTTATGCCTTTCATTCTTAGCGCTTTCTATTTAGGAATATCTGAATGGTTTTTCAAGTTTTCAACGACATGACGTTTTTTTAAAAGATAAAATAATTATATTTTCTTGATATTATAAAAGTAATAAATGAAATCAATAAATATATTTTAATAATAGTGGACAAATAAAATTAAACAAAAGAGGTAATATAGTTGTTGACACCCAATTTTGACCGTCCCCAATATAAATTAATCATCGAGCTTCTTTCATTTTAAACGATCTAAAATAATTGGTTTTATAAATTTCAAAAATAGTTTGTGAGTTATTTTAAATAAATTATGTCACTTATTATAACTTTTAGACAATACTTATATTTTACATGTCTATATATATAATTGATATATTTTAGGAACATTCGAAAATTGTCTCAAAAGGATTTTAGTTTTATTTAAATATTTGGCTATTTGGTTTAAATTAATTAATAGCTTATATTTCGAGTTAATTAGCTTATAATTAAGTTAATTTTTATATAATTATGTGTCTAATTAGTATATTTTATGAAAGTTCGAAAATTGTCTCAAAAGGATTTTAGTTTTATTTAAATATTTGGCTATTTGGTTTAAATTAATTAATAGCTTATATTTCGAGTTAATTAGTTTATAATTAAGTTAATTATTATATAATTATGTGTCTAATTAGTATATTTTATGAATGTTCGAAAATCATCTCAAAAAGATTTTTAATTTTAGTAGGTATTTTATTAAATTAGTTTAGTTTAAATTATGGTTTTAATTTTGAGTCATTTAAGTTTAATTGAGTTTATTATTTTATTTCGTTGAAATTAAGAAGCTCGTTAATTAATTCATATTAATTCGTCTTATTTAATTACTAGCCGAATTCTTAACTAACTTAAATTGGCTAAGTTTTTAATCCACTTTTAACCGACCTCACCTCTATTTTTTTTTACAATCAGCAGCAGCCCTTAATACAACAATACAAATCCATGCCATACCCATTACATTCCAATAACATACAGCAAACAACGACCCAGGCCCCTTTGCAAATTTCCAAAATTCCTACCAGCCCACTTTTAACCCCGACCCGGTCCATTTCCTTGTTCCAAAAGAAACCCAGCTTCCACCAGCTTCTAACGTCAACAAACAGAGCAATTCCTAGACATTAACATCTGCTGAAAAACGACAAACACAACAACGATCAGGCGGAAAGCAAAGAGGAGCAAAGAGAGTACGCTACAAGTTTTGTTTTCTTCTTCACGTCCTTCTCAATCCGTACATTAGCAACAGCACGCGGCTGCCCCCATTTCCTCTTTCGGAATGGGAGAAAAATTTCAGAGAAGAGGTGTTTAGCCAAAATGGTGAAAGGATTTCGAATTTGAAATTCGAATGGGCCATGTTGATCCGAATTTCAGCCTCTTTCCCCCCAAAAATCCGAACCCTAATTGCTCCCTATATAAGCATCTTTCCTTTTCATTTGTAGGGGGGCGGGGATTTTTTGAGTCTGAAAATTCTGGGTTAGAGAAAATAGTTAGAAGGATATTAGGAAAAAGAAAAACAAAAGTTGAAAGAAACAGTGAGGAAGACACAGAAAAAATTGAAATTATAGTATACGAATAGGAAGAAATATATAGGTTGGTAGTGTTTGTATTGCTGAAATTTCTAGGTCATTTATTTTTTTTAGTTTCCGTTAGAGTTTCTCATTTGTGGTGTTGGGAGGCTCCTGTCCAGCTCGTTCGGTTCAAGTTCGCTGCTTCGGAAAAGGTATATGACTTCCCCTTTCTTTTAATCCCCTCTCTTGTGTCTATTTTATTATTTAATTGATTGTTTATATCTAGTTATCAATATGAATGTAGTTTGAGTGGTTGTGTACATATAGAGGCCGGGAGATTGGTTTTGGTTTGCTGTTGTTCCTGTAAACATATTTGTGATTGGCTTCAAAATGCTTCTTCGGTCCTAGTTTTACATTCTTGAATTTGTATCAACAATCGGTGCCCGACATTATGTCCTTCATCCTCTTCTTATGCTAAATGTATGAATCAGAGTATATAGTTGTTTATGCTTACTTTCATGTCTCTATGACTCTTCATCTCGAGCTTGTTTACCGGGACAAGTCTAAGCTTCTTAGTCCTCGGGACATAGTTTAATTCGGAATTTCTGAAATAGCTTCATATCGGTTAGATTTCATCTTGGTTTAAGCAAGTGATATTTTATTAGGTACATCCGATCTGCCTATCATACGTTACTTCTAATGTGAGCTTAATCAGTGAACTTATAGTTAAAACATGTGTCTTGTTTCAGATTATGCGTATTCTGGTCTAAGAAAGCTCGGCTTGTTTGTCATGATTTTCATCTATCTAAAATAACATTAGCCTAATTTTTGGATTTGTCCTAGTTCTATTAGGATTTTTCATAGTACTAATATAGTTTTCCAATCAACTGATGATAGTTGGTTAGTGGGTTTGCCTATTAAGGTTTAATTAATATTAAGAATTTTCCCTTACTTTAATTCTAGACACTGTTTTTGCGTATTAATGTTTTTGTGGATTGGTACAACATTATTTGTTGGTAAATCTCGAGTGTTTTTTTTTTTTATTCCTTCTTTGAAATCTTTGCACCTTCATGCCATGCATATCCCTAGTTTATTGTTCAACTAGAAACATATCTTGCCAAGAATTCAATTTATTCTCTCAATATACATTGAGTCATTATGGATTCACTAGTGTATGATGCTTACATGCCTTATTACTGTCACGACCCGATTTCTCGAGTCATGACGGCACCTACTATACCCTACCAGTAGGTAAGCCAACCCATAACCCAGAACATCAAGCAATGAGCAAAAGGGCAGAAACTAGCGAAGACAATAATCTAAACAAGAATAACAAGGCGGAAGCAACCCAAAATAATTATATACAGAAATCCCTCCCAGAACCTGGAAGTCACTAGTACAGAGCTATCTAATAAAGAGTACAAGT
>JAJOOF010000538.1:0-43819 GCA_029582545.1 Solanum lignicaule
CGATACACAAGTCGAGGCATGGATAGAGTGTCAAAGGAATTCTGACTAAGTGCAGAACAACAGAAGCCACGAACGTGCCGTGAGTACATTGACGGACCGTCATTGATAGGTCGTCAATGACTTTAGAGAGATGAGCTCCAGTACTTGAACTGCGAGTGTATACGACATATCGTACTTAGACCTACAGGCCTTAGGTAATGATCATCGATTGACATCCACATAATTTTGGCCAACTGCTGAGCAATGATTGAAGACTCTAATGGACTGTAGGTGGCCAACCGTCGACGACCCAAACCGGAATCTCCTAAATTTACTTTTCCTACGTGGTTTTGGATTTAATTTCTATACATATTAGTTGTTTTTTTGTTTTTGGTTTGTTAGACTTTTTCGGATATTTTATTTTAACTTTGGGAATTATTTTGCGAACACTTTGGGCAATTAATTCTTAAAGTTGGTTTACGCAATTTGTGTTTGGTCTTCAATTAAAGATTTTGGATTTCATTTATTCTAATTGTAAGTTCATGATGTGTATTTCAATTCCTAATATGAATTGTGATTATTCAAGCATTAATAGCTAAATCCACAACTAGGTTGGTGGGAACTATGATTAATTAACAACATAAAACTAATAATTAGGTAATTCTTTAATAGTGTTTATGCATGTATTGATAATCCTTTCATTTTGAATGCTTTTTTACGGTGCGCAATGTTAGAACTCGCCTCATTCCTACTTTCCAGACCAAGGAAGTAATGAATGAGAAAGGGATTGAACAATGGAGATTTCGCATGATAATCTGCTATCTAATAGCCTGACCCAACTACCGCGAGGGCTAATCTAGGGTTAAAGGTTGGTAAATCATACACCTATAGATGGACCAAGTTGCGTGGTGAAATTCCCTACTTGGAGGACCAATCACATAGGAGACACATAACCTACAAACATTGTATATTAACACTAGAATAGAGTTACTATTATTAGGAATACTGTGTTAAGAGCTTGTGGGGAAAACATATGCCATAGTTCTCATCTCATATTGCTATTTCAAAATGCAAATCCTACTTACTTGTTATTTATTACTACAAATCAACAAACTGTTACTTTAATCATAAATCCCCCTCCCCCTTTTTCCCCTTTTATGGATGTAATTTGATGAAAGTATAAATAACCATAAATTAGCATAAGTCTACACCGTATTCCTCTAGGAATTGACCCTAAACTAAAGTTAGGTTCTTTATTTAACAACCACCGTTTCTATTTCTTTAGGGAGGTGTAATTTGGGTGTATCAATAGACATTCCTCCAGATACTCAACCCTTTTCTATTCTGCCATATAGAATGGCTCCAGCTGAGTTAAAAAGCAGTTGAGAGATCTTCTTGATAAGGGTTTTTTCCGACCTAGTGCTTCACCTTGGGGTGCTCCGATCTTATTCATGAGGAAGAAAGATGGTTCCCTTAGAATGTGTGAGTTGAACAAGGTCACCATATGTCACGCCCCAAAATAGGGGGCGTAATTGGCACTCGATACCCTTATACATCGAGTTATCCACTGAAACATACTAGTTAAACAAAACTTGTGAGGCAAACAGATTGGGAAGCACAACCTCTAAAAAGTGAAGCCTGGACCCAAAGGTCATGACCTGAAAGAGAATAACCATAAATACAATGGTAGACAAACAAAAAATAAATAAAGATGTACTATCTAGCCGATGAGGCCACAACCGAAAACATACCTACTTACACACATACCTATATATACATGCCAAGACTATTGGCTGGTGGTTGAAACATATAAAAAGAAAACCCAGAATATTGTATCCACAATAGCCTCTATGAGTGACATAAGCACTGTCGGGACAAGGCCCCGACTATACTCAAACTGTACAACAAAAGTAAACATCCTCTGATAGCCCCAGGATAACATGGAGCTTACCAACTCACAGCTGAACCTGAATCCTAGCGGGTGGGTCGATTAGAGTCCCTGCCTGTACCTGCTCGCACAAAACAGAAAGTGGCGTCCCCAGGCAAAGGGATGTCAGTACGAATAAAAATGTACTGCTATGTAAAGCGAAAAGTATAATCATAAACATTTAATGTGTAAGGGTAACAGAGATAGCACCTGAAACTGAAACCCAAATAATCTCCATGGCTGACCTTTAGCCCCCTACTACTTAAATATGCATCGTATGCTCATATAATTATTTATCGTGAATACATATATATATATGCAAATGCGTGACATACCCAACCAAATGCTAGCAATGGTGGTGCTTTTCGGTAGCGAACCGGCATCATATTCGCCAACTTATGGCCATCTGTGTCTCATACATATAAATATAGGCAATAGGCCCCATACCTCCCGATTATAGCTCGGGAGTAGAATGCATAGCATGTCAAATCTCATGGAACTTGATATGTTCTTCCAAATAAACGTTAAAAGTTAGCTCCAATTTGTGAAGGATAACCTAACCTTGTTGATATTCATAACAAGTTTAAGGTGACATACTTAGTTCCTAACTTGGTTCCTAGATAATTTATAAAAGAAATATTTTCAAATCCCAAGTGTTCTAATAGTTTACATTTAAATTATATTTGAGAGTTTTGAAAGTCGTGAGCTACTTTAAAGTTTTTCTTTAATAATAACCTTAGTGGGGAAAGAGGAATGGTCACAAGTAGTAAGGGTCTCGCGTGACATTTTAATTCACATCACCCAAGGAAGAATACGAAATCATACGTGCAGACATATAATCATGGAAACTGATAAAATGACGTGCAGATGTCGAACACTCTATTTATCCGAACGAGTGAAATATCAAAATAACAGAATCATGAAAATAATTCAGCTGAGATCCCAATGCCTTTCACTGAAGGTCTTTCTAGCAAGAGAATAGCAAAATATCTCATTCGGCGTTTTAGGAATTTCCCATGAGTGGTTCTAAAATGAGGGATGTCTCTTCGCCTTAACATACCTTTTCAATTAACGCTCGAATGGCCGTAGATTCTTCACGAAAGTTTTTCCTTACGTCCTAAAATTCGTAAACACTATATATACACAACTGGTACACACCTATAACCAGTTCATAATTGTTCTTAAATTGGCAGATTTGCCAAATGGCCTCAACTTGACGAAATGTCCGTAAAACTTCATAAAAACAATCATAAAAGAGTCCTGAGATGATTACCTTAGTTAATCAAGTGTAAACCTTGAAGAAACACCAATAACTACAAATTTATATCTTCAAAAACTTGCTCCAAAGGCAGCCAACAGAAGGAGAAAACGATTACCACATGTAAAGAGCACGTTTCTAGGCACGGGGGCAATCTTTAATGGTAGAAATCATTGAAAACTGACCTTCATCATGAAAGTACTCCATAGGAACCTTCTCTTAAGCTTTATTTCTTGTTTGGAGGTAAAATGAAATGTTTTCATGGCTTAAAACGTTGAGTAAGCCGACATACCACATTTTTTACCCGACCCGGATTATTCCTCGGCAGTCCATAGTAAAATCCTCACAACTTTTTACTCCGATGTCGGTTGGATACGGGATTTTGTGTGTTGCAAACTAGAATCGTAGGCCTTCGATTTAATGGGTGATATGCCTTCTAACTCTATGTATATTGGGAGAAAACATCCAAGACATTTGACCCAAAGTTAAGAAAATATTATTAGAGAAACTTCGATAACTTTTGCCGACTTTAGTTTTACTAATTTTCTTGACTTCCAAACATAACATGCAACCCTTGTGATATTATAATGCCTCATAACACACTATTCTTAGCATATTTTACACTCATAGGCTTATCCACAAGGTATGGGACAAGTTAAACCTTTCAAACGGGCGAAGTTCTACCCGAGCCATTTCTTTTATCAAGAACTTTGTTTGAGGGGTCCCTTTGACCTAAAACTTTAGTTTAGTTCCTTAATATTGCCACCTACTTGCAATCTTAATCTCCAATGTATGATACAAATTTATAAACACCACATATAACCATGCCATACTACACCACGTATATTATGCATGATTAGAGAAAAAATACGGGATCTTACATTCTCTCCCCCTTATGAACATTCACCCGCGAATGGATCTAAACAATTCCTTGGCTGTATTTTCTTTTTTTTTCGCACAATACATTATTTGCGAGTATATATTTGTTACAGTCGAAAACCTGAAGTCAAATTCTAAAAAATTGAACTACTAAGCTTTGCATAGCTATCTCGTAAGAAGACATATAGATTTCACCTTCAAGCTACTTAAAATATAACTAAGTCATTGTGAAGAAATAACTGCCAATAATGGAAAATGACTAACCTTAAAGTCGTAAACAGTTAGAGGTACTCCTTCCTCATTTCCTCTTCCGCTTCCCAAGTCATTTCATGGGCAATGTTATTTCTCCATAACACTTTCCTAGAAGCTACACCTTTATTTCGAAGCTTTCTTACTTGCCGATCTAATATCGCTATTGGTACCTCTGCATAAGATAAATCCTCAGCGATACAAATATTTTCAATGGGCATAATACGTGAAGGATCTCCAATGCACTTTCGCAACATAGAAACATGTAATACAGGATGAACTGCTTCGAATTCTGAAGGCAAATCAAGCTCGTACGCCACCATAACGGTCTTCCGACTAATCTTATACGGTCCAACGTACCTAGGACTAAGCTTCCCTTTCTTTCCTAATCGCATGATGCCCTTCATAGGTGATACTTTTAGGAAAACCCAATCTTCTACCTCAAACTCTAAATTCCGTTGGCGAACATCCGCATAAGACTTTTGTTGACATTGTGCTGTATGAAGCCGATCTCTAATTAGCTTAACATTTTCAATCGCTTGTTGGACTAGATTGGGACCTAGGAAATCTGCTTCCCCGAGCTCAAACCAACCGATTGGGGACCTACACTTCCGTCCATATAGTGCTTTGTAAGGGGCCATCTGAATATTAGCTTGACAGTTGTTATTATAAGCAAAACCGATAAGAGGTAGATATTGATCCCAACTTCCTTTAAAATCGAACACAGAAGCAAGTAACATATCCTCAACCGTCTGAATAGTACGTACTGCCTGTCCATCAGTTTGTGGATGAAAGGCGGTGCTAAGATTTACGTGAGTGCCTAGACCTTTCTGAAACGATATCCAAAAATGTGCTGTAAATTGAGCTCCTCGATCTGAGATAATAGATAATGGAACTCCGTGAAGGTGAATAATCTACTGAATGTAAAGCATAGCATAATTTTCAGCTGAATATGTCGTCCTAACTGGCAAGAAATGAGCAGATTTTGTCAGCCTATTGATAATTACCCAAATGGAATCAAACCTTCGTGGGGTGCGAGGCAAACCAGTGATGAAGTCCATATTTATCATATCCCATTTCCATAATGGAAGCTCAATATATTGGGTTAGGCCTCTAGGCCTCTGATGCTCTAATTTAACTTGTTGACAGTTGGGACATTCAGCTACCGTCTCCGCAATGTCTTTTTTCATGCCATTCTACCAATAGATCTGTCGAAGGCCCTGATACATCTTCGTCGCTCCAGGGTGAGATGCATATCTAGAAAAATAGGCCTCTGAAAGAACATTTATATGGAGCTTTCCAACTATCGGTACACATAAGTGACCCTAGTATCTAAGGACTCCATCTCCAGTAAGCTCATAGAAGGGGTGTTGCTGCTATGGAAATTTTTCCCTCAATTTCTTAAGCTCAGGATCTTCATGTTGCCGCCTTTTCACTTCAGTCACAAAGGAAGATTCTGGCATATTTTAAACGACAACACCTCAACCACCTGCCATGTACCAGGCGTATTTGCAAATTAACTAGCTGGCATATGTCTTTTGTAATTCCAGCCTTATTAGCTTCAACATGACTTAGACTACACATGGACTTCTGGCTAAGTGCATCAGCAACAACATTAGCTTTGTCGGGATGATATAAAATGTCAACATCGTAGTCCGTTAATAATTCTCACCATCTCCTTTGTTGTAGGTTCAACTCCCTCTGCTTCAGTAAATACTAAAGGTTCTGCTGATCGGTGAACACATCTATATGAACCCCGTATATATAATGTCGCCAAATTTTTAGGGCAAAGACAACTGCAGCCAACTCAAGATCGTGTGTAGGATAATTCTACTCATGCTTCCGCAACTGTCTAGAGGCATATGCAATAACCTTACCATGCTGCGTAGGAACACAACCTAGGCCAATTCTTGAGGCATCACAATAAACAACATAGCCCTCATTAAAATTTGGAAGAGTTAGGACAGGTGCAGTGGTAAGCCTTTTTCTTAGTTCATGAAAGCTTTTCTCGCATGCCTCGGTCCACTAAAACTTCGTTTCCTTATGTGTCAATTTTGTCAGTGGAGCCGAAATTGAAGAGAATCCCTCCACTATAGTGTTCTAATAGGTTACATTTAAATTATATTTGAGAGTTTTGAAGGTCGTGAGCTACTTTAAAGTTTTTCTTTAATAATAACCTTAGTGGAGAAAGAGGGCTGGTCACAAGTAGTAAGGGTCTCGCATGACATTTTAATTCACATCACCCAAGGAAGAATACAAATTCATACGTGCAGACAAATAATTAAGGAAACTAATAAAATGACGTGTAGATGTCGAACACTACTATTTATCCGAACGAGTGAAATATCAAAATAACAGAATCATGAAAATAATTCAGCTGAGATCCCAATGCCTTTCACTGAAGGTCATTCTAGCAAGAGAATAGCAAAATATCACATTCGGCGTTTTAGGAATTTCCCAGGAGTGGTGCTAAAATGAGGGACATAACTTCGCCTAAACATACCTTTTTAATGAATGGTCGAATGGCCATAGCTTCTTCACGAAAGATTTCCTTACGTCCTAAGCTTCGCAAACACGATATATACACAGGTGGTACACCCCTATAAACAATTCAAAATTGTTCTTAAATCAGTAGATTTGCCAAATGGCCTCAACTTGACGAAATATCCGTAGAACTTCATAAAAACAATCATAAAAGAGTCCCGAGATGATTACTTTAGTTAACCAAGTGTAAACCTTGAAGAAACACCAATAACTACAAATTGATATCTTCAAAAACTTACTCCAAACGCAGCTAATAGAAGGGGAAAAAGATTACCACGTGTAAAGATCACCATTCTAGGCACGGGGGCAATCTTTAATGGTAGATATCGTCGAAAACTGACCTTCATCATGCAGGTACTCCATAGGAACCTTATCTTAAGCTTTCATTCTGGTTTGGAGGTAAAATGAAATGTTTTCATTGCTTAAAACGTTGAGTTAGCCGACATACCACATTTTTGACCCGACCCGGATTATTCCCCGGCAGTCCGTAGTAAAACCGTCATAACTTTTTACTCGGATGTCAGTTCGATACGTGGTTTTGTGCGTTTCAAACTAGAATCGTAGCCTTCAATTTAATGGGTGATAGGCCTTCTAACTCTTTGTATATTGGGAGAAAACATCCAAGACATTTGACCCAAAGTTAAGAAAATATTATTAGAGAAACTTCGATAACTTTTGCCGACTTTAGTTTTACTAATTTTCTTGACTTGCAAACTTAACATACGACCCTTGTGCTATTATAATGCCTCATAACACACTATTCTTAGCATGTTTTAAATGCACAGGCTTATCCACAAGGTATGGGACAAGTTAAACCTTTCAAACAGGTAAAGTTCTACCCGAGCCATTTCTTTTATCATGAACTTTGTTTGAGGGGTCCCTTTGACCTAAAACATTAGTTTAGTTCATTGACATTGCCACCTACTTGCAATCTTAATCTGCAATGTACGATACAAAGTCATATACACCAGATATAACCATGCCATACTACACCACATATATTATGCACGATTAGAGAAAGAGTACGGGATCTTACACTACAATAAATAAGTATCCCCTTCTGAGAATTGATGACCTTTGTAACCAACTTCAAGGTGAAACCTACTTCTCTATGATAGAACTCAATTCTGGCTATCATCAGTTGAGAGTAAGAGAAAGTAACATCCCAAAAATTGCATTCACGACTCGTTATTGTCATTATTAGTTCTTTGTGATATCTAGTATCTTGACCAATGCTAATACAATATTCATGGATCTTATGAACAGTGTGTTTAAGCCGTATCTTGTTATGGTTGTTACTGTATCTATTGATGACATACTGATTTATTCGAGGAATGAGGAGGATTATGCTAGTCATCTTGGAAGACTCCTCCAGATTCTCAAAGTTTGAGAATTGAATGCCAAATATTCTTAGTGTGAGTTTATGCTTAAATCTGTAGTAATCTTACGCCACCTAGTATCGAACGAAGGGATTCGAGTTGATACTTAAAATATTAAAGTAGTGCAGAACTGGCTGTTACCCACATCTCCAACTTATAGAAAGAGGTTTCTTGGGGTTGGCTGGTTACTACAGAAGGTTCGTCGAGGAGTTTTTATCTAGTTCATCCATATTGATAGAGTTGACTTAGAAAACATTTAAGTTTCAATGGTTTGAAACTTGTGAGAATAGCTTTCAAGAATTGAAAACTCGGTTTACTACTGTTCCAATGATGACCCTACCAGAAGGTACAAAAGGTTTCTTGTTCATTGTGATGTGTCTAGAGTTTGACATGGCTGTTTATTGATGCAGAATGGTAAGGTTAAAGCGTATGCCTCCAGACAACTTAAGATTCACGAGAAGAATTATCCGACTCATAATATTTAGTTGGAAGTAGTAGTGTTTGCCCTCAAAATATGGTGTCATTATATATATTGTGTTCATGTGGATGTGTTAATGTGGATGTGTTCACCAACCATAAGAGCCTCCTGTATGTTTTTAGTGAAACCGAGCTTATTCTGTGGCAAACGTGGTGGTTAGAGTTGCTCAACAATTACAAAATGAGCATTGTATATGACCCGGTAAGGCTAATGTAGTTAATGATGCTTTGAGCAGGTTATCAAGTAAGGCAAGAAATAGTTGGCTTAGAACGTTCATAGACTTGGCCATTTAGCAGTCCGTCTGTTGGGTTCCAATGAAGGTAGAATTATGGTGATGAATGATATTGAATCATCACCAGTGTCTGATGTGAGGGAAAAACAAGATAAGGACCTTCGTTTACTCGAAATGAAGGAAAATGTTCATAAGAAAAACGTAATTGCTTTTGAGAAAGGGGGAGATGGTGTGTTGACATATCAAGGTAGTTTGTGTGTACCAAATGTGGATGAGCTCCAAGAGAGGATCATGACAGAAGCTCATAGTTCCAAATATTCAATCCATCCCAGTTCCACAAAGATGTACCATGACTTGGGCGAAGTCTATTGGTGGAGTAGTATGAAGAGGTGCATTGTAGAGTTCTTTGCTAAGTACCTGAATTGCCAACAAGTCAAGATAGAACATCAAAGGCCTGGTGGTGTGTCTCATAATAGAGCTCTTCCAGAATGAAAGTGGGAGATGATTAATATGGACTTCATTATTGGCTTGTCGTGATCTCGTAGGCAGCATGATTTGATTTGGGTGATTATAGATCGGATGACTAAATCAACCCATTTCTTGTCCGTAAAGACTAGAAATTCAACCAAGGATTATGACAGATTGTATATTCAAGAAATACTTCAACTTCATAGAGTTCCTGTATCTATCATCTCAGATAGGTGTGCATAATTTACCGCTCAGTTTTAGAAGTCCTTACAGAAAAGTTTGGGTTCAAAGGTGAACCTTAATACTACTTTTCATCCTATGATGGATGGCCAATAAGTACACACAATTCACACCGTAGTGGATATATTGAGGGCATGTGTCATAAACTTGAAAGGAAATTGGGATAAACACTTGCCTCTCGTAGATTTTACATATAATATTAGTTATCACTCGAATATTAAAATCACTCCTTATGAAGCTCTTTATAGGCAAAGATGGAGATCGCCTATTAGTTGGTTTGAGTTTTGTTAAGCTGAGTTGATAGGGCTAGACTTGTTAGGAAGGGCTGAAAATATTACAAAATCGTTAGAAATCCTATACACATATTAGGAGAAGAGACTTGGAATTTGAAGTTGATGATTGGATCTATTTGAAAATTTTACCTATGAAGGGTGTTATGAGATTTGCTAAAAAGGGAAAACTCAGTCCCTGGTAGATTGGTCCTTATAGGATATCCAAGAGTGTGGGTAACGTACCTTATGAGTTTGAGCTATATTCAGAATGGGCAACAATTCATCCGGTGATCTACATATCCATGCTAAAGAAGTGTTTAGGTGATCCCTCACTTATTGTACTCTCTTAAAGTATTGGTATCAAGGACAACCTATCTTATGAAGATATGCCCATTTGGATTCTTGATCGTCAGGTTCTCAAGTTGAGAACAAAGGAAGTTGCATTAGTCAAGGTCTTATGGAGGAATCACTTTGTTGAGGAATCTACTTGGGAAGCTGAGGAGGATATGAAGAATAGATACCCTTATCTCTTACTTTCTGTAACCATTCCAGACCAAGGTACTAACTCTTGTAAAGTACTTTTTAAGTTGATAAGTTGAGTTTATGTTAATTGCATCTTGTGTACTTGAGTTGGGGTTTTAGATTCTTCCCACCCCTATTCTGCGTAGTGTGATCTCATTCAAGGAAGAATGTTCTCAAGAGGGAGATAATGTAACACCTCTAACTTCGAAAGAGCTACATAGAAATTCGTGAAAGTCACCCAGCCAGTTTTTTGTTTTGGGTCAACTTCAAATGACCATATCATTTTGCACATAAAGAATTAGGTTGCCCATGAGTTTTCAAATCAAAGTTCCTTGAGTCCTCTTTCCAACGCAACCATGTTTTCTAAATTTTGAGCTACGAGTAAGAAGCTATGGTTGTTTGAGTGAAGCATCTCCATTTAAGTCATTCCATTTGTTTAGAAAAGGTTATTTTCGGACTTTTCCTTTTCCCTACATGACTTAGCACCCATTTTCTAACCCAGTTAAGGGTTTAATCAGATTATCAATTATCTACTAACGTTTCTAACACTTAGGATTTTAGAGCGAGGTTTCAGGAGGAGAAAAGGGGCTAAGTTCAACCGTTCTTCAAAAATTGTGGAATTCACCAAGAACATCGTTCTCTCTAGGTATGTGAGAATTCTCATATTGATGTAGTCGTTCATCCTTACGCTTTTCATCAACAATTCATCCATCAAATCTTTATATTAAGAGATTGTTGATTGGTTCTTGACTATTGCTTCATTCTTTAACAATAAAAGTTCTAGTATTTCTTGGGTTAATGATCTTTAGCACGAGTTGTGATTCTTGATGAGAATTTCGTGCAATTTCTATCAACTCATGTTCGGTTTGTGAATCAAAAAGAGTTTTAGAGTAAACCACTCGACTCTAGATAGGTTAGGACTCGAAATTGAGTAGAAAAATTCGTCGAAGTTGTGGGTATGGGGGTGGGGCGGCGCGCCTTCATAGCGCCCGAACTACTGGTCAGTAGGTTTGGGCATAGCGCACCGCACCAGTAGTGTGCCCCAAATTTCTGTCAGTAGCTTAGGGCCGGGCCCTTACGCCACTCAGTACGCCAGGATCTACTAGTCCTTTTCTTTTCGTGCTCCATTTCCGGACGTCTTCTATTGAATCGTGACTACATTCTCTTCTTCATTTTAGCCTCTAAAGTCTATTAATCTTTGAGAAATCCTACATGTTCAAATCACATGTCTTAATTTACATTCCAAATTTAAAGTAAATTTAAGATGAGAGTTCAATAGGACTTTTGAGTCAATTTGGGGATTCTTTTCTAATCACCTATGTTTTGAGAAAGTAAATATGAGAAATGAGAAGAGTTGCATTCATGTTTGAGAAATGATATAAGGGAACTAAGTTTTCATAGAAGTAATATGTTTACATTTAAAAAAGAGAAACTTTGATTTCTAAATGAGTTTATAAGTTCAACAACATTTAAGAGTATTACCTCTTTTCAGAGGATCTTTTAAGTAATTACCTCAAATTGGGGAAGAGATATGTTTTATACATTTGAGCATAAGTTATATATTATTGGGAGTGGTATTGAGCACCGATATGGGGTTGAGTTCAGAAAACTCACATTCCTCAAAAACCATGTAGCCAACATGGGTAAAGGATCGTAGTTTTTAGATTCCTCCTTGTTGCTTTTAAGCATATCTTAGTAGATCCACTTAGTTAAGGTGTTATATACCCTGGAAAGGTATAGGATGATTATGGCATCGTGGGTAAGACGTTGTATCATCACAAAGCTTATAGTGATGGTTGATGGTTAGAATATCCCTAAAAAGAGTAAAAGAGTATCTTATTGTATTTTTGTACATCATTTAGTTTATATGTCTTATTTTATAATTTTCTAAACATTGCATCTATCATTGTTGCTTTTGTATTGGAGTTGAGTTAAGGTGAGTATGTCTCCCAGCCTTATCATTTCAGTTGGTTTAAACATTGCATCTATCATTGAGTTTATATCTCTTATTGTATTTTTGTACATCAATGTAACGATGTCGTTCGACCTGCATCTTATTATGATGCACATACATATGATCAAGATCATAAATAGGCACTTCGTTGAGATCAATATTCACTCGTAGATAGTATTTTGTGGGACCTCCTTTCTTCCAGGACTCTCCATTTTCATTTCAGCGTAGTAGTATTTGAGGTGTCATGGGTCTTGTCCCGACATCTTTCATGAATTATTAGAGGCTTCTTAGACAGACATGATTAGATGTTTTCATTCATTTCCTCAGGTGGATTATTTAACTCATGATTTATGTTGAGTATTTCAAGACAGTAATTTAAGACTCTACATTAAATCTCTAAAGGTTCATATATTTAAGTGTCCACGTACATTGTAAAGTCATGTGAGTCATAGTAGCTAAGCCAATGGTTCTCTTCAGGATCATAAATTGTTCTTGAGTGTCAGTCACGAGGTCATCTCAGGAAAAAGTGAGTCCCACCCCCAAACTATATTTTAAACCCAAAATCCACAAGGGGGCTAGGAATATGATGTCTGGAAGCCTCAAATCCAAATGAAGGGATGTGCTAGACAAAACTCAATGTTCAAGAGCTAACCATGTTGCCATAATTCTCATCTAAGTTCATTTACTCGGAATGTTGACTAAAGTCGAAATTATGCCATAACATAAAATTGAAAACGCCTAATAATATAGAGTCACACTGAAATCATTACGAGTTATGCCGACTATGCTACTAGCCTAAAATGACCCTCCTAATGCTGATGGAATTGTCAGAATTGGATTTTGAGGTCATTTACTTGAACTTTTGATAAAAAACTGACTGTTCAAGGTTCAAAAGCTCCACAACACTAAAATTCACACAAAAACCAAACAAATGACTAGGTGTCCGAACTATCATTCCCTATGACTTGTAGTTGCTTTAGGAAAGCTCTAAATGATCAACATGAGGCATAGGCACAAAAATAACGTGTAGGTCATTACAGTTGACATCTGACCGTATAGTAATCAAATATGTATTATATTATTGTATAATCATATGATATGAATACATACATACAGATGCAAATGAATGACATACATAACCGAATACTAGAAATTGAGATCTTTCTGGTAGCTAACTGGTATCATATTTTCCAACACGTGGCAAAATGTACCATATACATAATCTTTTTTGAAAATAGGCCCCTTCCATTCTATTTTAGCTCAAAGTAAATGTAGAACATGTCATGATATGAACTAGCAATGCACATAAAAAGCCATAACAAAAACTTAGCCAATTTTGGTTCTTTCGTGCTCTTGTTGTCAAACCTCAGAATCACTTTTATATAACATGCAAAAGCCTCATACAACCCCATATGATTTTAGAAGAAACATGAATACTTAAATAAAATTATAGAGGTAGCTTAAACCTGAGGATGTTCATAAAAAAATTATGTTTCTTAATGAATTTCTTCATGACTTTATTTAACTCTAATAAAATAATTTAGGCCAATAAAACTTATAATAGACTTGAAGCTTTTGACCTAAATTTAACTTAGGAAATTAATTATTTAGGAAATCAAAAGGTGACTGACATACTTAACTTGATTTAGATGAATGACTACAAATTGGTTATAGTACAATCCATTTTGGAAACATGTTGCTTGAGAAGTATATACCAAAAAGAAGAGAGTATAAGATTTGGTAATAGTACCATTTTCAAATAAGAATTTTGTAAAATCTTCTGCCAAGAAATAATGGTTTATAAAATCCCTTGGATATAACATAATAATTCTCCAACATTTTAGTCTTAATCTTAGGACAATAGCTTGCTAATAGACATAAGGAATAAGAAACTTGATGGAGGAGAACTTTACCATGAAACAGACTTTTCAATGATAAGGTATGAGAATGATATAATAAAATCAAGGGATAGCATTATCTGACTTCTTAATGCCTTTCACAGTGGGTCTTTCTAGCGATATAACAGTAAATATAACTTATTTAATGATTTATAATTTCTTGGAATTCGTTCTATATGAAAAAGGGAATTTTTCCTTAACATACCCTAAATATGGGCTTGAATAAGTTGATGTAGATTATCAATTTTCTTTTAGGGTTAAATTATAACCACAAAATATTTTCTGTCCATAACTGTTGATCAACATTGTTTGCACATATATCTCTGCAAAAATTGAAAGCCTTATCTGGTAAAGGAAAAAGAATGGATGTTTACAACAATTAAAAACTTTACCTAGTAAAGCCAAAGTTAGATAATTTGAAGTAAAGCGGTACAACATTTAATGCTTTGCCAAATTGGTGCCATCACATCAACTTTAATGGTTCTCCACTCCCTCCACTTCCATGTGGAAGTGGAGGTTACATTTTCGAAATATTTTATTTCGTTATATATATATTGAGTATTGCATAGATTTGTGGTAAAATACGAATAATTTTTTATTAAACCACAGTTAGTAGAAAATTATTTTGAGTAAAGCCTACTTCATCTAATAATAATTCTTCAATATTACTAGTACCACTATCTCCATCAAAATATTAATAAACTATATCTCTTATAAAATAATATAAACACATATATCGTAATTAAAGAATTATTTTCATAAATATATAAGACAATTTAAAAAGAGAATAAGAACTATATTTTTTTATCTATTTTTATTTTAAATTGATGTTCCCAAACACAAGCATTATTAATATAAGATTTTAAAATTTAGGCTCATAAGTCCTTGACACAAAAAAAGAAGAAAAAAGACAGTAGTAAACATCTCATGAGGTATAACAATTTCTAATATGAAAAGTGATCCTTGTCGACAAATACAAGTGTAAAGTTATGACACATGGATCTAACGTAACCCCAAAAGTCAGCCAATGAGAGGAGGCTTGTCCATGTCCATATTAACAGACCACCCATTAATTTTCAACCGATCTGGGATTTAACCGACTCTAACACCCCATTATGCTCAAGTCCGACTAGAGAGTGGATGGGGAGCCCAAATGGGGATCGACGTGGATTTGATACCATGTAAAATATAGAGCTAATAGATTAATTTCCTTGTACATTAAAACCTCACTAAATTAGTATATAGTAAATTAGTCATTTCTCTAAGATAAGATTGTTTTCTAGTCCTGACTTGGACTAATGGAACAAATCACTCATTTTAATAAGATAATATATGTTCAAAAGACCTCTATATAAATATATGATCCAATTAATATTACAAATTAATAATTATTTAAAATTACAAATATATTTAAAATATAATTTTATTGTGTTTTCTTTCCTGTTAAAATTGAAAACTAGTTAATTCTCATCTCTAACATTTCTTATTGCATCTAAAAATTTTGGTATTTCCATGACTGTAAAATTTTTTAAATGCATATGAAATGATTTCTTTTGTATTCACATAATGTTTCATGTATTTGATCTATCATTGTTGATTTTGTGACACTTTTAAATGAGAAGTCATTTTTGGATATGGTTTCAAGATATTTTATGTGTTGCTTATATAGCTTATTCTCTCACTATCATACCTTGATAGTTTTTAGTAAATATTTAGTGAATACTATTTGATTATTCAAAACAATGAACATTATGTATAATTAATTTATTTTTATAATAAATCATTGAATTCTTGAATTTATTTTACAATGAATCATATACATATATTGTAGTTTATGTATCAGGAATGTATTTTTTTCATATGAATTCAATAAATAGGATAAATAATTTAATAAGATACATTGTTTTGATATTCATATTTACTTTATGCCTTATAAATTATTATTTTTATATGAATTCAATAAATATGATAGATAAATTATTTAGACACAATAATTTTGATATAATCAACATTAACTTTTATTGAATCTCAAAAGACTCTTTAAACTAATAAATATTAATTTCTCCATAAAATAATACATCTACAAATTAATAATATTTTGTTGTCTCACCTAAATTAATTTAGTGAAGTTTTACTGTAGTATTATTTGAAGAATAAAACTTAGTTGTAGGTATGTAAGGAAATCTATCTAAGGAAAATAAATTGAAAATAGCTACATGTAACACCTCAAACATTTCTGAGTTAAGACTCAAACCATTCTTAATTTGTCAATAAGATTATCCCTCGTGATTCTTAAATTGCCATATGTGTAAAGGTCAATTATTTAGTGTGTAATAAATTTGGATATGAATTAATGCCACTAGAATCACCTAGCACAAAGTTGAGTTTAAAGCTTCAGTACCTATTAAGTTTTGATGTAACATTCTATTTGGGTCAACTTCAAATGACCATATCTCTTACAATTTAACCTAGCAAATTAAAGGTAATGTAATCTTCTTTCCAATTCCACCAATTTCACAACAATCCGAGTTTCAAGTAAAAAGGTATGATGATACAGTGCAGTGACGAATTAGCCGACAGAAAAACATTAAAAATGGTCAATTTTGTCTTTTTACGTCTAAGAAATCCCTAAAAAATTTCTTGACTAATTAAAGGCCCAAACCAATAAGATTTTCATCTCATAATCCAACATTATCTTCTCTAAAACCCTACGACAAAACCCTAAGGAATAATCAAAGTTGAAGACTTCCATTCAAGGTTCTGTCAATCTTTTCCTAGATTCTTCTTAAATGTAAGTCCTTCTCCACGAAAATAATTCTTTCCAACTCAAATTCCTCAATACAATTATGAATCACTAATAGAAATTATAATTCTTGACCATAGAGATTTCAGGAAACTAATTAAAGAATTTCAAGAAAGGTTTTCTTGATTGTTCTCTTTCAAGCTGGGGTATCAAGGCTTCTAAACAAGTTGTTTTTTCAAGATTCTTCAAGAACCTTTCTCTTTTAGGTATTTAAGGCTATCATAGTGTTGGATTACTTCATCCTCATGCCCTACATCTACTTTTAAATCAGTAAAAGAGTAATCTAGGATTCTATCCCTAGATTTGTGTATTCTTGAGATGAGTTAATTTTAAGTTCTTGAGTTTATGATTCTTTTTGAAATTATATTCCTAATGATTAAATTGATATGTGTTATGTGTTAATATTCTTGAGTTGATTGGTTCATGTCAATATTTCAGCATGAACCCTATTAATTGAGTATTTTTGAGATGAGTAGTATCGTTTAGTTCTTAGTTCTTTAGTTCTGAGTATTGTGTTTTGTATATTGTTATTGAGATCCTTCAGTTGATTCATTAGTGTATATATTTCACCATGAACCTATCGTGACCTAAGTCTACAACCTGAACATGGCCGGCATTTAACAACCATTATTGGTCGCCAAGAAACCCTCATCATGGCTGATTAAAAGCGGAAGATTTACTCAAGCATACAAAAGCTTAAAACTGAATCAAATTCAAATACTCAACTTTCAATTAATCTAAAAAATGCTCAATAGATAACTCAGTGTTTGTAAAAACAACTCAAAGAAGATACATACTGAAAACTATTTAACTTTGTCTATCTATGAAGCCTCTACTATTACAAAAGGATATCGGGACAAGACCCATGACATCTCAAACTACTAAATGTAAGATAAAGGTGAAGTCATTCGGAATGTAAGAAGGCTCACCAAATCTTACTGGAACTGCAAGTGGTCTCAACGAAGCTTCTTTTGATGACCCTGAATACATGTATCTACATCATGTAATGATGCACGCCAAATGGCATCAGTACATGAAATACATGAGCATGTAAGGGGAATTCTAAAGCATAAACATAAGCTTGAACTAAAATAGAAGGAAACATACTTACCTCTTCTAAAACTTACTCAATTAAAGGAATATTCAAGGATACTCAAATGTACTAAAACTTACTCAACTCAAAAGTACTCAAGGATAAGATATTCAACTCGGTGGAAAGGACTCAACGCAAAAATAAGGTACTCCGCTCAGTGAAACATAACTCAACTCAACTCAATGAAAATAAGGCTCAACTCAACAATAAGATACTCAAATCTTTGAAACACAGTTCAACTCAACTAAGAGAAAATAGGGCTCAACTCAACAATAAGATACTCAACTCTGTGAAACATAGTTCAACTGAACTCAGAGAAATGGGGTATAACTGAAAAATAAGATATTCAACTCTAGATACTCAACTCTGGATACTCAACTCAAGATAAAGCAACAATAAAAGATAAAATATATCGAAAGCTTTTAAAAACAATATAACAATCCAATGTACTGAATAATACAATCATAACTAAATTTGTATATAAAAATATAAAAATAACTCTGTGGGAGATTTTCTAACTGACAACCATCACCATGAGCTATGTGATGATACAACGTCTCGCCCACGCTGCCAAAACTATCCCATACTTTACCAGGGTATAGGACCTACTCACTAACTGGATCAACTAGTCTATGCTAAAAAGCATTAAGAAATTATCTATGAAGTATGACCATTTCTACCCACGTTGGCTATATGGTTTATGGGGCCTGTGAGTTATCTGAACTCTCCCCCATATTAGTGCTCAATACTACTCCCAAAATATACTAGCTCATATGTTTAAAAACATAACTCTTTCCGTGGTTTGAGATTATTACTCAAAAATCTTTCTCTTAAAAGAGATGGTACTCAAAACTTGCTCAAAAGATCTTTTGGAAATCGCAGTTTCCTCCCCTTTTAAATGTGAAAACATTTACTCTTTGGAATACCTAGTTCCCATATATTCATTTGTAAAAAAATGAACTCAACTCTATTCTTTCTGAAACACAACTGCTCAAAATTTAAAACAAGTTAAGAAATATTTGTAAAAGACTTCTCAAAATAGGGTTTACACCGAATTATGAAAGTGAACGACTAAATTCACATTTTTCAATAACCATACATAGAACTCGATACTCAGAACTCAAGAACTCTAATGATACTACTCATTTCAAGAATACTCATCTCCGAGGGTTCATGCAGAATTATGGGCATGAACAACTCATTTCAAGGACTTCATGATACTACTCATCGCAAGAATTCTCAATTCATAAGGTTTATGCGGAATTATGGGCATGAACAACTCAACTCAAAGACTTCATGGGTAACATGTAAGAGTCCCAAAATTAGGAATATAATCTCAAAAGTTTAGGAACTCAATACTCAAGACTTAGAATTTGAAGATACTACTCCTCTCAAAGATTCTCTACTTATGGAGTTCATGCGGAATTTATGGGCATGAACGACTCGACTCAAGGGTCTGCCTAAAAATATGGAACTCGTGTATACAACTCTTCTCATTCTAATACTTACTTCCTCAAAACATAGCTCAAATCTATAGTTTGTCTGAAAGGATTCACAATTGAACTCAAAGACTTTCTTAAACTCTACTCTTAACTCTCTCTTGAATTTGGATTACGGATTCAAGGGTTATGATTCATGATATGAAGTATCTCATGATGATAATGTAGACTCATAAATACATTCTCCTCATTCTCATAGTTACTTGCTCGAGTCTTGAAACAAGTTATCTGAAATTGTACAAGACTTCTGAAAAGACTCAAAGGGATCGTTTGAAAATGTTCGAAAGAAATCTCAAGACGTAACTATTAACACTAACTTGAATCTGAATTATGAATTCAAGATTCTGATTCATGATATAAATAATTTCTAGGTGTTTAAAAGTAGTTTAGAGTAGTTATAATAAAAAAAGAGTGAAAGTGCACTTAAAAGGGACTCAAACGGGACAAACTATGGAAAAGGACTATAGGCCAGGCGACCCTGGCGCCAGCCCCTAAACTTCAGAGACATGATATTGGTGCACTGTTGGGGCGCCACCCCAGCCCCTCCCCAGAACACTCCAACGAATTTTCTTCTTCGATTTTTGGCCCTAATTCACCTAGAATCCAATGGTTTCTTCCAAACTCACTTAGATTAGAATACCAACAAAAGTACAAAAGACTACTAAAAGATAACCCTCAAATTCGAAGAATTTATCTCAAGAACTCATCAAACACAACCTAATTCCAGAACGATAGCATAACTTCAAGAACACTCATCAACAACTTAAATCTTTCAATCTTTATGGATGAATTCAAATAAATAAATCATGATTGGCGTGGGGTGAATGAACTCAAAACTATGGAAACTTACATACCTCTTAGGGATCAACCCCATGGAAAAAATCCACAACAACTCTCAAGAATCTCGACGAACAACTTGATCCTTTCCTCTTTTCTCTTCCTGAAATCTCAATCCTAGGCGTATATGAGGATTATAAAACTGAACCTAATCAGTTTAGAACACGAAAAATGAATCAAATATGATTGGGGAAGGAAAACACAAAAATACCCTTCACTATTTTCGGGTAACTTTCCTTGACTGGATAGCCTGACTTCAAAAGGGAATAGCAAACTTGGTGGCATTGGAAAGATAGTTGAAAGACCATTCATTTGATATCTTATTGGCCAACTATTTCATCATGTGCTAAAAGTTTTGGTTATTTAAAATCGACCCAAAAATAAAGGAACTTAGTAATGACTTGAATGAATTCTCTTTATTTCTTTTGGAACTCAAGGTGCTACATCTAGTGACCTTAACACTCAAGAAATTTTAAATTCCTCAGTAAAATCCTACTCACAACGAAGAATGGTTCGAGTCTTAGTTCAAAAAAATTTATGGGGTGTTACAGTATCTCCCCCTTGGGATAATTCGTCCTCGAATGACGGTTGGACTGGGTATGGAATGCAGTTACTTTTATAATATCTTCCATACCAACTATAATTCACCCGCATTACTATTCATAACCAACTAATGGCTATCATTTAGCTATTTCTCATAGAAAAACCTCATCCTCCTCTTCCTCCTCATTTATAACCTTCGACAGAATTATCATACCTTCATTATCACGATAGAATCATTAACCTTCTATTTTTAACATCACTCCAAAACTAAAAGGACCTCTGATTTCTCATCTTATCATATCCCCCAAAGGTCTAAACCTAATCACTTAAATGTTATGGACCTATTCCATAATCTCTAAACTAGTCTACATCTTCTTTTACTCTAACACTCAGGATAAGTTTATCTTATGACTACCGAACACTCCACAAGCATGTACTAAGACCTCTTTCTAAGGTGTTTATCTTAACTTCTTCTGATTACATCCCATCTCGATACACCTCTTAATGCTCTTGTTACTCTTATGACGTTGCTAGACATCAGTTCTCTTATCTAAAGGTTAGGGTCTCTTACTTGAACAACTCATATTTATTTCAGCTAACATCTCAATTTCTCACCTACTCTACGTGAAGTCTTCTAGGTCAAATCTCAAGACTAACATCATCCCACTCATGTTGCCAATCCTTTGGTCATGATACTCATCTCAAATTCAAGTTTAATGTTTATTACTAAACCCCGGATATCAGTATGATTTCTCACACTTTATACTACTTGTGACAACCAGAAAAGTCAAGATAAACTCACCCACTAAGATTTGGTGGCAAGTAGGCAATCATGACCTTTCAGTCGACATACTTATGAATCACCATCACATTCAACTTCACCACGTAAGTACTAGTTACTCATTCACTATACATCATTGCCTAATTAGTTCTATAACACTTTGAATATTATGGGATTTCCCTTAAAGATCATCATCCTAGCTTAGAGCTATAGCCTCATGAATACTCATGTTGTTCTATTAAACACTTACACTTGGTCATTACCTACACAATGAAACTTCATTGCAAACTCCTTTCTAGCTACAAAACACTCTACCTCCTGTGATGGAATCTTCACAACTCATCACTTCTTAATCTACCCATAAGGGAAAACTCTTCAGTGGTAACTTACTAGGTGCATGACTATAGTAACATAGCTTATCAAAACAGCATCTCCCTTTCTTAGATTACTAAACCTCACCATACTTTCCTCTAACTCTGGGCACCTTTAAATACTATTTCTTATAGCCTCATAACTCATACTATCTCTTCGGGTGAGAACCCTACCAAAGCTTCACAACACCTGTTCATAAGGAAATAAATAAGACCCTACTGACATACTATTTCAGAGACATGATATTGGTGCACTGATGAGGCTCCGCCCCTGCCCCTCCCTAGAACTCTCCGATGAATTTTCTTCTTTCATTTTTCTCCCTAACTCGCCTAGAATCGAATGGTCTTTTCCCAACTCACTTAGATTAGAACACCAACCATAAGTATACAATAATATACTAAAAACAACTCTCAAATTCGTAGGATTTAGCTCAGGAACTCATCAAACACATCCTAATTCAAGAACGATAGAAAAACTTCAAGAACACTCATCAAGAACTTAAATCTTTCACTCTTTATGGACGAATTTGAATATATAAATCATGATTGACGTGTGGGTTAATGAACCCAACTCTATTGAAACTTACATACCTCTTAGGGATCAAACCCATGGATAAAATCCAAACAACTCTCAAGAATCTCGACGAACGCCTTGATTTTTTTCCTCTTTTCTCATCTTTTCTCTTCTTGAACTCTAACCTAAAACGCTATGCATATATGATGCTTATCGTGACCAACCACTCTAACCTACGGTACGTGTAGCGACCCTTCCGAACTAATAAAAGTCAATAACTCATAAGATTGTTTTTTTTAACATATTGTCCTTACACTAGTAAAAAATATAAAAAGAATATTACCAACTTCCGAGTACCCAAACTAGGTGGTTCATGCTTAACGCAATCATTCAAAATTAGTGGTAAACTTAATATATTACAAGACTTGGGCTTACACACCCCAAAAGAACAAAACATAGAGCCATACTTATATTACAACCCATGGTGACATGATCAATTTAGTCCTTAAAATTTCATGCAAATATACAACACATAGATCATGTACAAGTCCCAAGGTTTATACAAAATATACATGCTATATGCAAATGTGATCTTCCTTAAGGCTCTCAAAATTTCCATCTCCAATGGCCAGCTTCATGCATCCACTCGATCATTCCCCTACGATAGAAACAACTATCGCTAAGCATATAGCTTAGTGGTGCAAAATTATAGGTTCGGAGCCGTTAGATTCACCAAGTTAACTTTCTCAAGTCATGGGCAAAATACTCGAACATAATAAATAAATCAAGTAAACACTAAATATAGAGTATCAAGTTCGATATTTAAAGTTCCAAATATCAAGAACGCTCATAGCACAAATTTCCAAGAGATTCAATAACAAGGCTCGCCCAATATGTACATCATGTCTTCACACCAAGCACAAGAATGTATCAAGAAGGGCTAACGCCCTGTATCAAGAAAGGTCAAAGCCCAATAATCAAGAGAACCAAGAACCATATTAAAAATGGCTTTCTAGTTCGTACTTAAAAATGGACAACTTCCATTCTTAAGACGGACTAAAAATTCAGAGTCAAGATGGCAAATGATCCGAATCAAGAGGCATGTCAATACTGACAAAGTCAAAGCCACAAGAAGGACAAGGTCCCAACAAGAGTGCCAACTGATCAAACAATCTGTACAAGTGGGCGAGTTACACAAGTGTCTTTAATAGCTTAAAGGATACCAACACGACAATGCAAAGTGACAATAGGTAATCAAGGTACCAAGATCAACTTTCAAATATTCCAGCAGTTAAAAAAGTGCAAGTACAAGTTTATACACAAACCTCAATGCTTTAGCAAAGAAACAGTCCAACACAACTTCAAGAGTTCAAACCATAGACAAACCAATGTATCAAGGTCCTCAACTTGTTCACGAGTATATACAACCTTTAAAATACAATCAAATAACTTCTTTAATCCCTAGAAGCTCAATAATATTGATGTAAAACAAGATTATCATCACAAGTAAGATTAGCCTGTACAAACGCAAATATGCTCCAAATACAGTGATTCTGGCCAGCCTAGTACCTCATGTCGCAATTTAGATTTGAAACGGAAAACGACAAAACTAGACTTTATAGCCTTCAAGAAAGATATAGCTACATCTCTTAAGGTTGCAAACAAACAAGAATCACTGCAAAATATATTTTGTACAACAAGATATAGTCAAAACACTAACAGTTGTACAAACATGATTTGAATTCCCAAAATCAGGACATAACTTGTCCTATGTTGCGTCCTATATTTCAAATCCATAACAGCTAAATCAGAGTTTTACATATACATAAGAGTTGTAGTTCTACGAATTAGCTTTCCAAAGTATATTTATTCACTGTAAACTAAGTTCTAGATCGAGAGATAAGCATAAAATACCAAACACTACCCAGCTCAGAAACAGATTTTATCACTTACCAACAAGAAGTGTGTTCTTGAATTCCAGCCAAAAGGGCCAAGTTTTTCTTTTGTAATTTTGAAGAACAACTGATAAAAGAAGGCTCTCAGGATTTTAGACTTGGAAAAAAATGAATTAACTCAAGGAGGTGAAAATATATATAGTCACACAAGTGATGTTTATCACTTGTACAGCTGTCTCCAAAAAGGGCTACCCAAATAGGTGTGTGCTGCCCAAAATGCATACATATACACCTATATATATAATATCCCTCTTCTCCTTTTAAAGTTATACATAATTCTAATTAGAATATTACGAAAATACCCCAATACAATACCTTAAATTACTATCACAAATTATGTTAAGCAAGTTAGCAATTATCACAACATTTCAAGTTCCCAAAATGAGAGTAAAACATATTGTAATAATTAAGCATTGGTAAATCGACATGCGACTCTTGGTTAGTATTTAGGAGTGTTACAGTACGAGTGTCTATGATATTCGATAATATAGTAACCAAACTAATGGTTGGGGTCGTGTCCCAAGGGAGTGGTTTTGAGGATTGATAGAAAAATAAAATTTAGGTCTAACTAGTCGTAGCTAAAGCCATTAACGAACAGAAACATAGTAAATTAAAGGGGGTGACACAAAAGTGTCAAATATCAAATGGGGGTTTTGTTACAAGTAGTAAAAACAGCGAAAATAACAAGAAAATCAAGTATGGAGAAAAGTTCTTGGGGTGTGACCGCAATACAAGTTTAGATAAATCGTTGGGTACATGCTTTTGATAGGAAATTTGCAAGATAATAGTGACTAGGCTAAGCTTTAGATGGAAATAAGTTTCCTCTCGGGCAACTTATGGGTTCCTCTCGGACACCCATTTGCCACATTAAGGGCAGCCTACGCCTTACCCCACTCACTCTCTCGAGCTGAGTGTTAGGATATGGGAATAGCGCTCACACTCTCGGGCTGAACCTCATGTTGACCCACTTCTTAGGCCATCAGCCTCCTGTCTCCAAAAAGGGTTGCCCAAATAGTTGTGTGCTGCTGAAAGTTCATACATATACACCTATATATATATATATATATCCCTCATCTCCTTTTAAAGTTATACATAATTCTAATTAGAATATTACGAAAATTCCCCAATACAATATCTTAAATTACTATCACAAATTATGTTAAGCAAGTTAGCAATTATCACAAAATTTCAAGTTCCCAAAATGAGAGTAAAACATATTGTAATAATTAAGAAATGGTAAATCGACATGCGACTCTTGGTTAGTATTTAGGGGTGTTACAACTCTCTCCCCCTTTAAGAATTTCGTCTCGAAATTTACCTTACGCTAGTCTCGGAACAAGTACGGATACTGGGTCCTCATGTCTTCTTCTCCTTCCCAGGTAGCTTCCTTTTGAAGAATGGTTCCTCCAAAGAACCTTTACTAAGGGAATTCTCTTGTTTCTTAGTTCCTTTACTTGTCGAGCTTCAATCCAGATAGGTTCTTCAGTATAGGTCAAGTCAGGATTAATCTCAATAGATTCAACTGGAAGAACATGCGATGGATCAGAACGATATCTTCTGAGCATAGAAAAATGAAAGACATTGTGGATCTTCTCCAACTCTAGTGGCAAAGCTAATTTATATGTAACTAGTCCAATCCTTTCAAGTATCTCATAAGGTCTAATAAATCGGGGACTAAGCTTTCTATTTTGGCCAAACTCGTAATCTTTTTCCATGGAGACACCTTTAAGAATACTTTATCTCCAACTTGATATTCAATGTCATGCCTTTTAAGATCAGCATACGACTTTTTTCTATCCAAAGAAATCTTTAGACGATCCTTGATAATTTTTATCTTGTCCTCTGTTTGTTGCTCAATTTCAGGACCGACAAGCTTTCTTTCACCAACTTCACTCCAACAAAGAGAGGTCCGGCATTTCCTTCCGTATAGGGCTTCATAGGGAGGCATTTCAATACTCGATTGGTAGCTATTATTATAAGCAAATTCTATCAAAGCCAAGTGTTTGTCCCAACTACCCTGAAACTCCATAATGCAAGCTCGAAGCATAGCCTCCAAAATTTGTATCACTCTTTCCGACTGGTCGTCTGTTTGAGGATGGAACGAAGTGCTAAATTTCAACTTAGTACCCAAAGCTTCCTGCAAGCTACCCCAAAATCTTGATGTAAACCTTGGGTCTCGGTCAGATATAATAGACACAAGGATCCCATGTAGTCTTACGATCTCATTAATGTACAATTCGGCTAAACGCTCAAGTGAATAATCCATCCTGATTGCTAAGAAGTGAGCACTCTTAGTTAACCTGTCCAAAATCACCCATATTGCATCATGATTTCTGTGAGTGCGAGGAAGTCCAGAAACAAAGTCCATAGTTATTCTCTCCCATTTCCATTCCGGCATCGACAAGGGATGTAGTAAACCAACTGGGACTTGATGTTCTGCCTTTACTTGTTGACAAACCAAACATTTAGAAATGAACTCCGCAATGTCTCTCTTCATACCATTCCACCAATAATGTTCTTTGATAGTTTGGTACATCTTTGTACCCCCATGATTCATTGCATATGGTGAAGTATGTGCTTCATTCAGTATTTTTCTCCTCAATTTGTCATCATTAGGGACGCATAACCTGTTCTGATACAATAAGACACCATCCTCTGTTAATGTAAACTCAAGTTTTCCCACATTTTGAACTTCTCTGGTCAATTTTACAAGTTTCTCATCTAACTTTTGTGCTTCCTTCACATGTTCAAGTAATATTGGCTTTACTTGCAAATTACCAATAACTGAACAATTTGAATCAAGTGTGAAACAAACATTCATGGCTCTTAACTCATGGAGCAAGGGTAAAGGACTCAAAGAAATGCTTGCAAAGGATTTTCGACTTAAGGCATCTGCAACCATATTGACTTTACCTAGATGATAATCAATCGTGCAGTCATAATCCTTGATGAGTTCAAGCCATCTATGTTGTCGAAGGTTTAGCTCCTTCTGAGTACCCAAATACTTTAAGCTCTTGTGATCAGTGAATATATGACATTTCTCTCCATACAAATAATGCTGCCATATTTTTAAATCAAACACTACAGCAGCAAGTTCAAGATCATGGGTAGGATGATTCAATTCATGCGGTTTTAATTTCCGAGAGGCATAAGAAATAACTTTCCCTTCTTGCATCAAAATGCATCCTAGACCATTGTGAGAAGCATCACTGTATACTACATACTCTTTCCATTCAATTGGTAGAGTGAGTATAGGGACTTGAGTCAAAAAGGATTTGAGAGTTTAAAAGTTCTCTTGGCATTTGTCATCCCAAATAAACTTTACTTCCTACTGCAAGAGCTTAGTCAAAGGAGAGGCGATAATGGAAAATCCTTTCACAAATCTTCTATAGTATCCTGCTAAGCCTGAGAAACTTCTTACCTCCATTGAACTTTTGTGAGGTCTCCATTCAAAAACTGCTTGTCTCTTACTAGGATCCACTTTCACGCCTTCGGCTGATACAACTTGTCCCAGAAACATCACTTCATCAAGCCAATATTCACACTTGGAAAGTTTAGCATAAAGTTCCTTCTCCTTCAAAATTTTAAAAATAATTTGGAGGTGTTTATTATGGTCTTCACTACTTCTGGAAAATATTAAAATATCATTTGTTAAAACAACCATAAACTGATCTAGATAAGGCTTGAATACTCGATTCATTAGATCCATGAATACCGCAAGAGCATTTGTCAATCCGAATGGCATCACCAAAAATTCATAATAACCATACCGAGTACTAAAAGTAGTTTTAGGAATATCTTCCTCTCTAACACGCAGTTGGTGATATCCAGACCTTAAATCAATCGTTGAGAATACTTTAGCACCATTTAGTTGGTCAAACAAATCATCGATCCTCGGTAGCGGATATCTATTCTTGATTGTTATTCTGTTCAATTGTATATAGTCAATACAAAGCCTAAGAGTGCCATCTCTCTTATTTACGAATAAAACAGGGGCTCCCCAAGGAGAAACACTAGGTCGAATAAAACCTTTCTCAAGAAGTTCTTGCAATTGAGATTTCAATTCCCTTAATTCTGCCGGAGCCATTCTATAAGGAGTGATGGAAATAGGGGTAGATCTAGAAATAAGCTCGATTGGAAATTCAACCTCTCTTTCCGGGGGGAATCCAGGAAGGTTTTTTGGGAAGACTTCTGGAAAATCGCATACATCAGGTATGTCCTTGATACAAGGACTCTTCAACTGTATATCAACTATGTGAGCAAGGTATGCCCTACAACCTTGACGCATCAGCTTTCTTGCCAAGGACGCAGAAATAATACTAGATGTCAATGATCTTTCACCTTGTACAATAATGTGTGAAAATGTCGGATCTTTAAAGGTCCCATGCATTGACCTACAATCTACCATTACATGATAGTTATGAAGCCAATCCATCCCGATAATAACATCAAAATCCTTGAAGGGCTTTTCAATTAAATCAGTAGGGAAGACTAGGTTTTAAGTCACGAAGGGACAATCACTATAAATTCGATTACACACAACCTGATAACCCAAAGGACTTTCAACCAGCACATCATAATTAAGCTTCATAGATTTCACATTTTCAGGAAGAACAAGTGATGAACAAATATAGGAATGTGTAAAACCAGGATCAAACAGTGTAAACACACATAAGCCAAATAAGTGAAATTTACTGACAACCAAGTCTTGTCCATCTTGCTCATCTCTCTGCCTCATAACATAAGCGCGTGCAATAGTCCTTTGTCCACTAGCTTGATTAGCTCCACTTGTACCTGCTGCTTGGGTGTTTAAAGGTCTTGCACCTCTATTAGTTTGAGGAGGATTAATAGAAGGCTTATGAACTGAGCCTTCAGTTTTCAAGGAAGGAGCATTATTAGGATTAGGACAATCCTTTACTTTATGATCAAAGCTCCTACAGTTGAAACATGCACCAGAAGCTCTCCTGCAAGTACCATACTGATTCTTTCCACATTGCGGACAAGTGGGAACACGAGGCTTGCCTTGGCCACAATTTGGAGTGCTAGTTGTAGATAAATCTAATTTGTTTTGCTTTTGTTGCGATGGCCTGTTATCACTACCAGCCTTAGAATTATCAGACCTTCCCTTTTTTTGATGGACCCCCAAAATTTCATCTAGGCTTCCGAAATTTTGTTTTCATTTCTTCTACCTTCTTCTTTATCAAGTCACTCCCAAGTAAAAGCAGCAGACACTAACTTACAAAAGTTCTCAATTGCAGGATCGCCACGTTCTTTCTAATGGAATCATTTAACCATCTTCAAATTTCCTACACTTGTATTTTTCCACTATAATAATATCTCCAGTATAACGAGAGAGCCTTAGAAAATTCTGTTGGTACTCAGCAATAGACATGCCTCCTTGCCTTAAATTCAAAAACTCCTTTCTTTTTGCATCACAATAAGCAGGTGGGACATACTTCATACGAAATTCCCTAAGAATATTATCCCAAGTAAGAACATGAGGTTTTAGCTTGGCATTTGGAACACTTACCCACCAATCGTAAGCATCCTTTTGTAATAGTGAAATAGCATACTTAAATTTGGCAACATCTGAACACTCTAGCTGCTCAAATACCCTCTCCATATGCTCCAGCCATTATTCAGCATCTGTGGGATCAACGGTGCCTTCAAACTCCACTCCACCCATTTTCCGCATTTTCTTAATGTTAATCACGTTGGGATCATGCATCGCTTCAGCCAAGTGGTGGAACAATTCCGCCATTTGTTGAAAAGGAGAATTTATGGCTTGAGTACTACGACTCATGTGAGGATGTGAACCAGCTCTTACACCCTGATGGTTTCCCACTTCAGACCCACTAGTGTGTGGAACATATTGATTCGAGAAAGGTTCTCCAACCTCTTCTAGTGCATGAGGTTGGGGAACAGAGGTACCCGAACCTTCACAAGCAGCTTCCATAGGTCGGTCAGAAGAAGAGGTCATAACTTAATTCCCTCAAAAGGGAAGGTCACATTGCATTAGGGACATGTATATGATGCATGTGCACTCTACATGCGATAAAAATATATTTTAAACCATGTAAGTGAACAAATAATCCAAATAAAACCTTTTTCGAATGCGAACAAGTATACAAGTAATTCATAGCAAAAGTCCTAGAACCACAAACCTAGGCTCTGATACCAACACTTGTAGCGACCTTTCCGAACGAATATA
This sequence comes from Solanum lignicaule, assembly GCA_029582545.1. NCBI lineage: Eukaryota > Viridiplantae > Streptophyta > Magnoliopsida > Solanales > Solanaceae > Solanum > Solanum lignicaule. The sequence goes on from JAJOOF010000538.1 coordinate 30,887, forward strand.
AGCCAATAACTCATAAGATTGTCTTTTTGAATATATTGTCCTTAAACTAGTAAAAAGTATAAAAAGAATATTACCAACTTCCGAGTATCCAAACTAGGTGGTTCATGCTTCACGCAATCATTCAAAATTAGTGGTAAATTTAATATATTACAAGACTTGGGCTTACACACCCCAAAAGAACAAAGCATAGAGCCATACTTATATTACAACCCATGGTGACATGATCAATTTAGTCCTCAAAATTTCATGTAAATATACAACACATAGATCATGTACAAGTCCCAAGGTTTATAAAAAATATACATGCCTATATGCAAATGTGATCTTCCTTAAGGCTCTCAAAATTTCCATCTCCAATGGCCTGCTTCATGCATCCACTCGATCATTCCCCTACGATAGAAACAACTATCGCTAAGCAAATAGCTTAGTGGTGCAAAACTATAGGTTCGGAGCCATTAGATTCACCAAGTTAACTTTCTCATGCCATGGGCAAAATACTCGAAAATAATAAATAAATCAAGTAAACAATATATATATAGTATCAAGTTCGATATTTAAAGTTCCAAATGTCAAGAACGCTCATAGCACAAATTTCCAAGAGATTCAATAACAAGGCTCGCCCAATATGTACATCATGTCTTCACACCAAGCACAAGCAAGTATCAAGAAGGATCAAAGCCCAACAATTAAGAGAACCAAGAACCATATTAAAATGGCTTTCTAGTTCGTACATAAAACTGGACAACTTCCATTCTTAAGACGGACTAAAAATCCAGAGTCAAGATGGCAAATGATCCTAATCAAGAGGCATGCCAATAGTGACAAAGTCACAGCCACAAGAAAGACAAGGTCCCAACAAGAGTGTCAAGTGATCAAACAATCCGTACAAGTGGGTGAGTTACACAAGTGTCTTTAATATCTTAAAGGATACCAACACGACAATGCAAAGTGACAAGAGGCAACCAAGGTACCGAGATCGACTTTCAAATATTCCAGCAATTAAAATAGTGCAAGTACAAGTTTATACACAAACCTCAGTGCTTTAGCAAAGAAACAGTCCAACACAACTTCAAGAGTTCAAACTGTAGACCAACCAATGTATTGATGTAAAATAGGATTATCGTCACAAGTAAGATTAGCCTGTACAAATAAACTGTGCTCCTAAAACAGTGATTCTGGTTAGGCTAGTACCTCATGTCGCAACTTAGATCTGGAAAGGAAAATGGCAAAACTAGACTTTAGAGCCTTCATGAAAGATGTAGGTAGATCTCTTAAGGTGGCAAAGAAACAAGAATCACCGCAAAATATATTTTGTACAACAAGATATAGTCAAAACACTAACAATTGTCCATACAAGCCTTGAAATTCCAAAATCTGGACAGAACTTGTCCTATGTTGCACCCCATATTTAGAATCCATAATAGCTAAATGAGAGTTTTACATAAACATAAGAGTTTTAGTTCTACGAATTAGCTTTCCAAAGTATATTTATTTACTATAAACTAAGATCTATATCGAGAGATAAGCATAAAATACCAAACACTACCCAGCTCAGAAACAAATTTTGTCACTTACCAACAAGAAGTGTGTTCTTGAATTCCAGCCAAAAGGGCCAAGTTTTTCTTTTGTAATTTTGTAGAACAACTGATAAAAGAAGGCTCTAAGGATTTTAGACTTGGAAAAAAATGAATTAACTCAAGGAGGTGAAAATATATATAGTCATACAAGTGATGTTTATCACTTGTACAGTTGTCTCCAAAAAGGGCTGCCCAAATAGGTGTGTGCTGCCCAAAATGCATACATATACACCTATATATATAATATCCCTCATCTCCTTTTAAATTTATACATAATTCTAATTAGAATATTACGAAAATACCCCAATACAATACCTTAAATTTCTATCACAAATAATGTTAAGCAAGTTATCAATTATCACAACATTTCAAGTTCCCAAAATGAGAGTAAAACATATTGTAATAATTAAGAAATGGTAAATCTACATGCGACGCTTGGTTAGTATTTAGGGGTGTTACAGTACGAGTGTCTACGATAGTCGATAATATAGTAACCAAACTAAAGGTTGGGGTCGTGTCCCAAGGGAGTGCTTTTGAGGATTGATAGAAAAATAAAATTTAGGTCTAACTAGTCGTAGCTAAAGCCATTAACGAACAGAAACATAGTAAAATAAAGGGGGTGACACAAAAGTGTCAAATATCAAATGGGGGTTTTGTTACAAGTATTAAAAACAGCGAAAATAACAAGAAAATCAAGTATGGAGAAAAGTTCTTAGGGTGTGACCACGATACAAGTTTAGATAAATCGTTGGGTACATGCATTTGATAGGAAATTTGCAAGATAATAGTGACTAGGCTAAGCTTTAGATGGAAATAAGTTTTCTCTCGGGCAACTTATGGATTCCTCTCGGACACTCATTAGCCACATTAAGGGCAGCCTACGCCTTACCCCACTCACTCTCTCGAGCTGAGTGTTAGGATATGGGACTAGCGCTCACACTCTCGGGCTGAACCTTATGTCGACCCACTTCTTAGGCCATCAGTCTAGCGGTCTCGGTTTCGTGACCTCTCTCTCTCGCAAGCCGAAAACACATGGGTGGTTTTGTATTTGCAACTACAAACCCATTAAGTTGAACCACAATCACTAGGTGAAATCACCATTAAAATACATCGAACCTATCAGCAAAGAAGACCCAACAATAATATCAACACATATTTGCTAAATCACATCCCAAAAATGGAGTTTTTAGCCACACATCAAGAAATAACAAAATAAACCTAAAATGATACTAAAATCAAATGGGTATAAGGAATTAAACCTTGATTTAAGCAAAGGAAGAAGAATGGAGGAAACACACTTCCAACTTTGGGAAGATGAAATTCTTCTTTCTTCAAGTCTCCCAAAAAACCATCTCCAAACTTGAGAGAAAATATCCCAAAAAGTACTATTATATTGTGAAAATTATAATAATAATTCGACTGTACTAACATTAATAAAGAGTTAGGTATTTATAAGCTTCAGAAATTAGTGTTGGCGGATCGCTTGGTGAGGTTAGTCGAGGCCGCCGAATAACTCGGCGACTTGCCCTTCTTTTGTCTCATCGCCATTTCGTGCTTTCCTTAAGCATCTTCACGTTCTGAACCATTGGGCAGTATAGTACTACTTCGCGGAACTATTCGGCAAAGTGCCGACTACTCCTTTCATCGCCTTTTTGATCCTTCTCCTTCAGGGCTTCACGTACAGGAACAAAGTGTGGAGTGCGTCCCTTCGGCGAATCGCCAAGTGTGCTTGGCGATGCTCAGGATTCAACTTCTTCGTTCTTTTCAGCCATTTTGTTCATTTTTACACCAAAGTGTCTATGTTTCCAGTAAAACTTCAAATACCTGAAATTTAATAGTTTTCATTAGATATTGAGACTATATAAGCATTTGAGGACGCTATTTCTATCAAAATAAAGTCCTAAATGAGTCCAATTTGTGGACTCATCAACACCCTCAAATTAAACTTTTGCTTGTCCTCAAGCAAAGTTGAGTTTAGCTATTCAAAAAGGGTGTCTCAAAAAGTGCTACACAAGACTCAATCATGAATGCACACAACAAGACTTAATTTACTTATGCAAGGATCAATTCTTTACTTTAAGATTCAAGTTGTGACACACCATTACCAACGATTCTCATGCTCGCAATACGTTCTACTTATGCAAGTTCAAGGTCAACAAAAAGTATCTAAATGCCCTCACATAAAGAATGATTCCATATTCACACACAGAGGTTAATCAATTCAAGATCAGGAATCAAATGCAACGCTCACACTCAAAAAGAGGAACACAATGAATGTTTTCACCTAGAGGCTTGACCTAATTTCCGATCGATCTTCGGTCCATCTCACTCAAGATAAAAAACGTCTTTCTAAGGATTGTAATGGGGATGAGTGCAAAGGTATGGTCATTTAAGATCAATGATTTTTTCCTCGTGAGATGTGGTATTCTCAAGGCATTCCCTTATTTTCCTTTATCAATTCTTTTTCTAATGCTTCTATGTCATCTTTTTATTCACCTCCATGGATTTCTTGGAAACCCGATTTCCTTTGTACTTTATTCCACACATTTTTTTTATGAAGGGTTTCCATTGTTCTGCAACACCATGGGTTAAGGGGGACTTTTCTTGCACTTCTTGACCTCTCCTTTTCCTTTTCACCACATCTCCAACATAGGCTTTTGGATTAAGTTGGCTATTCGCTAAACCACAACTCAAGAGGATTATGGGTAGCGGGTCAAGTAAGGTCTAGGGTTCATCAAGGTTCTTCCTAAGAAAGGTAAGGCTCAAACGGTGTTCAAGAGAGTTTCACACGCTCACGGGTAGGCCACAAAAGAGGTTGTAACGACCCGAGAGCACCCCCTAGCTGTTACATGCGTATTCGACCTCTCGGAGGTCTTATACAAGCCTTAGCATTCATTCATCGCATAGATAATAAAAATCACTAAGAATTTAAAAAATTTATTGAATAGAACCATAAGACTTCAAGAGTCATCAACAATTTGAAAACATCAATACACAAGCGGAACTTCTAAGTCTCTTTAGTCAATCTTAGACAAGAACTTAAAACGTACTAAGGGACACGGCCCTTTACAAATAAAATGAAACTTAAGTGTCTATTACAATAATTAAGAAACTTCTAACCATAGTCCTGGAATCTTGAGGTCATACCAAAGACTTGGAAGAGTGAAGAAATCCAAGCAACTCCAAAGCCCAATATCCTCCTAGTTACCACAACCTACACTTGTAGTAAAATAGAAGAAATGGGTTAGTACAACACACGTACTAAGTATGAGAATATGCAAAACATGCTAAAAAAGACACTTGTTCGGAAGTTATGCTTTCATGCCCTTTTGATAAAATCTCATGGACATCAACATGATAGGCACCTTAAAAGTCACAACCAACAATACAAAGTCATATGCTTCACAATACCTCATAAACATACATAACCCATTTACCTTTACCTTTTTGCCTTGGATCTCCACCCTAAGTAACCCTTAAGCAATACCTTTGTGCGATGTATGGGAAACATCCCATACCATCAGCCACACTATGGCACCACCATAAAGTCACATAAAGTGCACTTACCATGCATACCTCAACCTTCACCAATTAATCACATGAGACATATAAGCACATAAGCCAACAAGTCACTTCATAAAACTAGAACACTCATCAAATGTCATCCCAAGACTAACCTAAGTAAGACATGGTGAGGAAGCCCATACTACCTCTCCATACCACACCCAAGTGATCCTTAAGGCTACATAAGACAAGCTCCCTTCATATCTCAATATAAATCGTTGATTCAACTTAATGCATTTACACAACTTCATTCACTAATGACATAAGATCATCACATACATTCCATTCAACATAAGCACTTACATTCAATTCATTATGACTCACTTTCACATTAGCATTCTCAAAGAACAACACTTTCATTAATTAGCCCAATAAAACTAATTCATTCATTATTATTACTAAGACACACCAAGATCTCCCTTAAATGTCTACTTGTGCAATGTCTAGATGATGTCCCATTCCACCACCTATCCTAAGTAGTACGCCCTTAATAGACCCTAGTTCATTCATTCATTAATATGGGGGAAGAGCCTTAACCGACATACACCATGGAGCTTCACATGGAATTCCGGTAGTACCCTTACAGGATGAGGGATCCCTACTTACCTAACGTAGGGTCATTCTTTTAGCCTTTATGTGGTAGAGACCACTAGCTAGTCCTATGTGGGCACATAGTTAAGAGATAGAAGGATTGCTTCTAAATACTGTCATCTCAACTCATGAAGGAGCACCTATCTTAAGGGTTTCTAGTAAATACTCACATCTCAACTAACGAAGGAGTATTCACCCATCTTCATATCCTCTCGGTGCTAGACATTACTCCCGCACTAAGTTAGGACATTTATTTCATTCATTCATTCATTTATGAATAAGGATTGCTACTAGGTACTCTCATCTCAACTCACGAAAGAGTACTCATCCTAACCCAACATTAATTCATTTAGGGATAAGGATTGCTACTAAGTATTCTCATCTCAACTCACGAAGGAACACCCATCGTAACCCTCATTCATTCATTAAGGAAGCTCTTGGATTCAAAGATGATAAAAACTTTCATCTAGGAACCCCATTCATTTAAAAGAGTACTTTATGAGACTATCCTTACAATAAACCCAACTTTCATTCATTAGCATTAACTCCCATTCTTTTCATTCATTCTTACATTCATTCATTCTTTTCATTCATTCTTCACTAGGTGTGGTAGTAGGTAAACATAGTCTACCCTAACATCACCTTCATTATAAATCATTCAAAGAAGACAACAACCAAGCATAACACATAAAGTCTCTTACACAAGGTCACCTTTCATGCTCTTAGACCATGCACAAATTCACATCATATCACGTTACCTTCACATAATCAACATTACTCAAAACAACAATCATTCAACTTTGCCTAAAAGGCCATGATCACAACATGCTTCTAAAGTAAACACCTTCCCACTTTCAAAGGGATCAAACCTCACAATTCTAACATCTACTACATATATATATATAAAATACTAAAATAAATTATCTATTCACAACTTCATCATCATCATTAGCCTTAGGTCGCAATTGCCCATTCAAGGCCAACATCCAATATAACACAATTGACCATCAATTCCTCATAATTCAATATAGAACAATACATAAATCAATAGCCCATAACAATCTACACATTAATATCACATTATTAGCTCATAATAAATAGACCCACTTTAGACCCAAAAATTAGGATTTCAAGACATGTAAGGGTTCACAGAGTTTTTTTATCTTAAAACCATCAATATTAACATAAATCATCGTTTGAAATACTTTCATGCATGAACCCAAGCTTAGAATTGAAATTGGGTTTTTTTTAGTGTTGTTGAAAAAGATTGAAATCACTTTGATTTGGCTCTTTGATTGAAAGGAGAATGAAAGATAAAATCCCCATACCTTTATGATTAATTTTCTTAGGAATTTCAAGAGAAATCAGTAGGAACCCATCTCCTAGCTTGAAGCTTCATCAATGTCTTCCATGGATTTCTAGAGAGAGAATTTATTTCAGAGGGAAGGTTAAATTTGGATAATGAGGTCTAATTTTAGGTTTTGGGGTTTTAACCACTTAAAATACCCTAAACTAGGTAGAATAACCGTTTATATTAATTCCCCAAAGTACCCAAACTACACCTCACTTAGTTGGACCTTTTAAACAAGTCAAACTGGAGTTTTATTCACGTAGTTTTCGTCGAGAAACAAGTCCGCGACGCGGAGGTGTTCCCATAAGTTTTTGGAAATGAAATTTTGAGTCAGAAGAGTCCGTGACACATCCGCGACGCGGACCACACTTTTGGCCCTTGGTGGAGCTAGTCCGCGACGCAGACATGCTCCCTCTATGCACATTTTGCAAGCTGCTTTGGCAGCTTGTTTGGCCAAGGGTTGGGGTCCTCCTCGGGGACCCTTAGGGTGGTCTCGGGGAGTCGTACCCGAACGTTTTGACCCTAAAAACTTTTATTAAGACACTAGGGTCACCTCCATTGATTTTAGACTCCAAACAACACATAAAAACATTAACAACATACTAGAACACACCAAAACGTTAAAGACTACTTTCCGAACGTCTTGGTCATCCCTTGACGTTTGACTTCCAGACTTATTAAAACTGACTAAAAAGGCTATTCTTCATTATTCTAACAAGTTATTAATGCATAACACCCATGTGAGGCTCTAATTTATCCTACTTCATTTTGAAGGGTTTTACAATATCCCCCACTTGGGAACATTCACCCTCGAATGACACTTCAAACGTTATTGAGTAAAGACTCTAGGACTAACAGCCCACAACAAGCATGTAATAACATTACTACCGCACAGATCAAGGATAAAACATCAACTCCACATAAAAACATTAAAACAAGACTTTCATGAAATTCAAGGAAGTAGGAATAACATCTGCCACTCAATAAGCAAAACACTTTACCATTTCTCATTTCTTTGGAGGAACTCCCTCCTCCATAGCATATCATGCTCATTACAAAATTTATTGGCTCACGTTACAATTTCTCTCAAAAGCATAATCATGCAACATCAAGATCACATCAAGGCATGCTCAACTAGGCATCTCATGGAGCAATTTAAACAATTCTTCATAAATGCATATAAGTCATGAGAGACATAATCATGAAAACTCATTTATATATTTAAACAAGAATTCAACTAAAATATGCACATCATAAGGAGAACAAAGAAACTCAATTCACATTAGACTCAAACATGCAACATGCTACTAAGAACTCTTTGTTTCAAGCTTGAATTAGAATAGAAGGAAAAGATAAGGATATCAATAACCTTACTACTCAACTCATCATCCCCCAGTTAGGGTAAACCCATCTAAGGTTATCATCAAACAACAAAGAAAATTGACTTACCTTCATTTGTTCCCTTATCCTTGTTAGCTTGAAGCATAAAGAAACGGTTCCTCTTAGGAGCATTTGGATCCGGACCATCATGAGCAATTTGATTGATCTCTTTCCCTTTTACCTTAAGTGTAGGGCAATCTCTCATCTTATGACCCTTACTCCAACATCCAAAGCATCCATCCGTACCGGCAAGACACTTGCCCAAATGTTTCTTTCCACAAGTAGCACACCAAGGCCTCTCAAAAGTAGAACCACCTCCATTCCCTCTTTGAGGCTTAGGGTTAGACACCCTATCATTGTTGACCATTGAAGAATCTTGGTTATAGAAACTCTTCTTAGACCTAGATTGGTTTTGTTCATCCGGCCTAGCCCTTTTCATATCTCTATTCAACTTCCTAAGATTCGTCTCCTCAAGTTGTTGAGCATAAACCATAATCCTAGAGATATCCATATCATGATGGAGCATGGACGTAGGACACTCCGCATCAACCAAACCAGAAACCCCCATCTCAAACTTATTAATTCTAGCCTTAGAATTTGCTACCAAGGTAGGAGCATACTTAGAGAGTTGGGTAAACTTGAGAGAGTATTCATTCACACTCATATTCCCTTGACGTAGGTTCATGAACTCAGCCAACTTTTGCTCCCTCAACTCTAAGGGGAAAAATATATCAAGAAAGGTCGTCTTAAACACTCCCCAATCTGTTGGGTCAGCCCTTATCGGTCTCTCATCCCTCCATTGCTCGAACCACACTTGAGCTACATCCTTGAATTGGTAGGAAGACAAATCCGCCTTCTCCCTAAGAGTCACTCCCATTGCATCCACAATCTTAAGCACCTCATCTATAAAGTTTTGTGGGTCCTCATTTACCTTAGAACCAAAGAAGGTAGGAGGATTCATCCTTGTGAAATCATTTAACCTTGAGGCCATGGTACTCTCAATAGTATTCACCCTAGGCCTCTCATATCTATTTGCTTGAGTAGTCATGGCACAAGCCAGGGAGAGAAAAGTCTCTCTAATCTCCCCATTAGTCATATCCGGAGGAACCACCGGAACAACAATCTCTTACCCACCTAAAGGAGCTTGGCCACCTTGCACTCCTTGGGGAGGAACTCCCCCATCATTTATCTCCTCTTCCGCTCTCCTCCGGTTAGCCCTCATATTCATATCCTATAAACACAAGAGATGGATTACGAAAAGGACACTTATAAACCAAACTCTACGGCACGACCTCAAGAAAAATGAAAGCACGTGAAACTTCAATCGTCCTATAGCCTCTCACTCATAGATGTGTCGCGACTCACACCGATTAACAAGACTCTACTAGACGTGGCTTTCGAGACTTTGAGCCTAAAAGTAATCTTTAAAACCTTATGCTCTGATACCAAGTTTGTAACGACCCGAGAGTACCCCCTAGCCGTTACATGCGTATTCGACCTCTCGGAGGTCTTATACAAGCCTTAGCATTGATTCATCGCATAGATCATAAAAATCACTAAGAATTTAAAACTTTCATTCAATAGAACCATAAGACTTCAAGAGTGATCAAAATTTGAAAACATCAATACGCAAGCGGAACTACTAAGTCTCTTTAGCTAATCCTAGACAAGAACTTAAAACGTACAAAGGGACACGGCCCTTTACAAATGAAATGAAACATAAGTGTCTATTACAATGACTAAGAAACTTCTAAACATAGTCCTTGAATCTTGAGGACATACCAAAGACTTGGAAGAGTGAAGCAATCCAAGCAACTCCAAAGCACAATCTCCTCCTAGTTACCACAACCTACACTTGTAGTAAAATAGAAGAAATGGGTTACTACAACACACGTACTAAGTATGAGAATATACAAAACATGCTAAAAAGAACACTTGTTCAGAAGTTATGCTTTCATGCCATTTTGATAAAATGTCATGAACATCAACATAATAGGCACCTTACAAGTCACAACCAACAATACAAAGTCATATGCTTCACAATACATCATAAATATACATAACCCATTTACCTTTACCTTTTTGCCTTAAACGTCCACATTAAGTAACCCTTAAGCAATACCTTTGTGCAATGTATGGGCAACGCCCCATACCATCACCCACACTAAGGCACCGCCATAAGGTCACACAAAGTGCACTTACCATGCATACCTCAACCTTCACCAATTAATCACATGACACATATAAGCACATAAGGCAACAAATCACTTCATAAAACTTGAACACTCATAAAATGTAATCCCAAGACTTTCTTAAGTAAGCCATGGTGAGGCAGCCCATACTACGTCTCCATACCACACCCAAGTGATCCTTAAGGCTAGACAAGGCAAGCTCCCTTCAGATCTCTACATAAATCGTTGATTCAACTTAATGCATTTACATAACTTCATTCACTAATGACATAAGATCATCACATACATTCCATTCTACATAAGCACTTACATTCAATTCATTATGACTCACTTTCACACTAGCATGCTCAAAGACCAACACTTTCATTATTTAGCCCAATAAGACAAATTTATTCATTATCATTACTAAGACACACCAAGATCTCCCTTAAGTGTCTACTTGTGCAATGTATAGATGATGTCCCATTCCACCACCTATGCTAAGTAGTACACCCTCAATAGACCCTAGTTCATTTATTCATTAATGTGGGGGAAGAGCCTTAACCGATATAGACCATGGAGCTTGACATGGAATCCCGGTAGTACCCTTACTTGATGAAGGATCCCTACTTGCCTAAGGTAGGGTCATTCTTTTAGCCTTTAGGTAGTAGAGACCACTAGCTAGTCCTATGTGGGCACATACTTAAGGGATAGAAGGATTGCTTCTCAGTGCTCTCATCTAAACTCACGAAGGAGCACCCATCTTAAGGGTTGCTACTAAATACTCACATCTCAACTAACGAAGGAGCATCCACCCATCTTCATATCCTCGCGGTGCTAGACATTACTCCCCCACGGAGTTAGGACATTCATTCATTTAGGGATAAGGATTGCTACTACATACTCTCATGTCAACTCACGAAGGAGTACTCATCCTAACCCAACATTCATTCATTTAGGGATAAGGATTGCTACTAAGTATTCTAATCTCAACTCACGAAGGATTACCCATCCTAACCCTCATTCATTCATTAAGGAAGCTCTTGGATTCAAAGATGAGAACACCTTTCATCTAGGAACCCCATTCATTTAAAGGAGTACTTTATGAGACTATCCTTACAATAAACCCAACTTTCATTCATTAGCATTAACTCCCATTCTTTTCATTCATTCTTACATTCTTTCATTCATTCTTCACTAGGTGTGAGATTATATAAACATAGTCTACCCTAACCTCACCTTCATTATAAGTCATTCAAAGAAGACAACAACCAAGCATAACACATAAAGTCTCTTAGAGAAGGTCACCTTTCATGCTCTTAGACCATAAACAAATTCACATTATATCACATTACCTTCACATAATCAACATTACTCAAACCAACAATCATCCAACTTTTCCTACAAGGCCTTGATCACAACATGTTTATAAAGTAAACACCGCCCCACTTTCAAAGTGATCAAACCTGACAAATCTAAAATCTACTATATATATATAAAATACTAAAATCAATAATCTATTCAGAACTTCATCATCATCATAAGCCTTAGGTCACAATTGCCCATTCGAGGCCAACATCCAATCTAACACAATTGACCATCAATTCCTCAAAATTCAATATAGAAAATTACATAAATCAATAGCCATAACAATCTACACATTAATATCACATTATTAGCTCATAATCAATAGACCCACTTTAGACCCAAAAATTAGGATTTCAAGATATGCAAGGGTTACCGCACCTTCATTTCTAAAAAAATTTCACTCTCTAAATTCTCTAACTAAGACAAATGCTCCAGCAGCTGCCTCTAATGGCTAACTGTACAACAGAAATGTGTGTTGCCGGAATGGCGTGTGAGCCACCGATGGAGCTTCACCGGCCACTAGACCAACATCCATCGGAGTGCCATGACAATGGCAACAAACCCCAGTTATCCACGCTCCATTAAACATCCCATAGCTCTTCGAAATTGCAAGATTCATATGCGGTCAACACATCATTTTCGGAGAAGGAGCTGGAAGGAACTAGAAAATTTAATTCCCACGATGCTTCTAGATAGAATCTTGGCAAAGTGTTTATGCCCATAGAATCTACTAGTCCTGAGATACAACATAGCAAAAAATCACTTGATTCCACCGTTCCAATCGACAGCAATCGTGAGGCGACTTCAGTGAGAATCGCAACTAAATTGCCCAAGCTGCGCCGTCAAGTTCATGCCACCTCCGGTCAAATTCGAGCTGATTCAACCACTGGGGATTACTCCCCTCATGATGGTATACATCTCACAGAAATTT